>JAULBR010102280.1:0-11037 GCA_032355825.1 Melanodrymia aurantiaca | reverse complement strand
GTGTACATGAATGAAATGTAGTCCATTATTAACATGTAGTCCAATATTAAAATGTCCTTGGAGTTGTCAGCTCTGTAAAAAAACACCGCCCGTTCGTCCATGATTTGTGTGATGAAAAGACGATCACCAATTATTTTTTTATTTGGCCTTATAGAATTGATAAACTGAGAGTTGGTCCTGGAGACTCATGATCTCTGAAGAAACCTGCTGGAGCAACATATATATGCGTTTCTTGCCGATTAACAGTGACCAAATTTTAACGTGCACGTCCATACAGACAGGACAGCACAATGTTTGATATACCAATCGTGGATCACTCGTTGGAACGGGAAATAACCCAGTTTGTCTAACGAGGAGGATCAATCCTTCGATCTCACTTTGTAGGTGAATGCTCTTGCAATGAATTACCTCCCGTTCCCAAACTGATACTCGTTGGTTTGTTTAACACCACTGGAGCACATTGATTAATGATAATCTGCTATTGGATGTCACTCATGGTATCAGACAAAACCCGCTGCCACCACATAGACTACTCTTACCGAATAACAGCAAGGGTCTTTTAAATCACTTTCACAGATAGGATAGCACACACCACGGCCTTTGATCAAACCGATAGCTGCAGACTAATGACTGCCAGTAAGATTATTTGACAAACACGGTCGCAGAGCTGAATAAAAAATGTGTTGACTGGAACAGCAGATGATAATTATTGAAAATTTAAAAAACAAGAATGCGCGTTAGAGATGGTTTAGCTCACAAGTGGTTTCCAAATGTGTGTAATTAGCGAAAGAGAACTAAATAGGCCTATGTATTATGGAAAACACATGTTGTGAGAAAAACGATATCCAACGAACATTTGTATAGCATTCTATTTCTTACATAGCCTCTAAAACCTGGGTTTTTTAATTGTTGAAATGCACATTATTCTGGTAATACAGCCAGCGTGACCTAATTTCCCCCGCTTCTAATGAAATCGACATGCCCTTGATGCAGTTGCTGGCACTGATCCAGTGACGTCTAAAGCCAATAGCCAATCAGTACGTGGCTGTCGTTCGCCGATCAGAGGTTATGACCTCTCAAAAGTCGTCCCACTTATTGAGATGCTTTCATCACCCACAGATAGTTTGTTTAACGACACCACTGGAACACATTGACTATAAATCAGAGTTTATTGGATGTCAAACGTACGCCACTACCGTTATTATCGACACTTGGTCACAGAAACAAAAAAACCCGCTGCCGCCATGTAGGATACTCTTCTTCGTATGACAGCAAGCGATCTTTTATGTGCACTTTCCCAGACAGGATAGCACACATCACAGGTCTACAAGTCGTGGATAATTGGTTGAAACAGGAAATAACCCAACATATCCCCTGAGGATAGCACACCCCCACAGCCTTTGATATAGACCAGTCGTGAATCTCTGGTTGGAAAGGAAAATAACACACGGATCCCACGAGGATAGATCTCTCGACCCATCGATCCTCATCTTGCACAGGTGCCTCATTAGTCCATAAATGAACGTAATATCGAGATGTGGATTTGATATTACATCCATACCACATCTCCTTCATATTACGTTCATTTATGGACTAGTGCCTCCCTAATCGCGGAGTAAGAAACAAATAAATAAATAACACGAGTAAGCAGTTAAGTTTCAACTGTACGTTTATTACTGAAATGACGTGATAACATATAAATACAAGGATTAATAATAAAATGACAGATGAGATGATTTTGTATGAAAATGGAGCCAATGTTTACAGGCAAACTCTTTCAACAACAGAGAGACAAAACGAACAGAAAATAAACCTAGTTAAAAAAAACTATTTAATAAGGCTTAAAATATAGATACAATTACATGGCGGATCAGTTTTCAAATTTCTGTTTGTGTTGTGGGACCTTTTTGATGACTGTAATACTAACCTCTCACGCGATATAAAGCAGTTCATTTTGTTAAACTCACTACTAAGCTGAAGCGTAATAAATAATGAGAAAATTATTTTTGTTTGCCAGAGTAATCAGTTTTGAACAATGACCTTCTCTTATTGAATATTGAATCAAAGCTAGACCGTTCCAATGTCGTCTTTCATTACATTCGGTTTCCGTTGTCATAGCACATTTGATAACTTGCAACATGACGTGGTTTCTCGTTTTACCTTCGACATTAATTACGAAATTAATTACAAAAAGACCGTCTACACTTGCTCATGTTTGAAATAGTATAATCATTAATTGTTTGTTTTAAAAAGAATAACTCGCCATTTTGGCACGAAAATCGCTATCACGTGACGACAAATGAAGCTAGTTATACGGACATTCTTTTTTGTAAAACATTAAAAAAAACAATGTCCTACATAAGTGCATACATATATTATATTTTAAACATCATTCAACAGCCAAATTTCTTTTCGTGCTGGGGTGTCGTTAAATATCAAATTATTATTATTATTATTATTATCAGAAATATCAGTGTTATTATATTACGTAAAATTGCCCGTTTTACGTCGTACAAATAACAAAACACGCAACCAAATAGTTCAAACACTTCTACGGTCACTGCAGAGTGGAAACTTTTGGCACCAATTTTGGTGATTGAGGTCTTTAAAAATATGTATTAAAAATAAACAAATTAGTTTTATTAAAAATCTATCAAACTGTATAAACTGTTGTTAGATCATATATTATTACAATGGAATATGATAGGGAAAAGAGCATGACAAATGTAAACAATGTACAAGAAAGAGAAGTACAATGTATTGTTGATAAAATAATTCCTTACAAACAAAACATCTCCATGGTTGAAAGACTGAACAATAAAAAAAACCTCCCGAATAAACATGTACAACAAAATAACAATGCAGGTGTTACTGGGCGCAATATGCCAGTTTAAATATGCTAATTTTATGTGTCCAATAAAATTCAAAAATCTTTAAAATAAAAAAAAATACGGAACAGAATTATAAACTCTCATTAAAAATTTAATCTGTTTTCCATACTGCATTTGGTTCATGTAAATAAAACAGATTTATTCATTTGATTATTAAATTTGTAAATTCACAGATTTTGAATATTTTATGAATTGTTGAGAAACGAGAATAAAATAGTAAATTGAAATAAATAAATAGTTGATTCTATCCATAACGAACACTGATATAGTGAATTACTGGCTATAAAGATAACAAGTCAATTTCGAATTCAGAATAGTAACTCAAACATTATTCAAATTTAAATATTTTTAAACACTTCATCAGCTTTATTTTTATTTGTTCAAATTAACTAAAGACCGAGCAGTAGTAAAATAAACAACATGTTTAGACGTTTACTCTATTCATCCCTCATCCATTTACACCTATAATCTTTACAAACGCTAAACAAAATATAAAAACAACAGAGGTGTCGCTTAAAACAGTGCGGCCATTGTCTTTTTCCACTCGCTTAACACTTACCAATGAAGGAAAGAAAGAGAGGAATCTACGAATACAAACGTGTAACAACTTGGAAAGATGTTTGACTGAATGTCATCAGACAACACGTATTTCTTTCATGTCTACAGATAGGTGTCAGGCAGGGCTAATATTTGAGCCTTTCTTTAAAACCATCGTGGGCGTACATGTCCAAGAATGAGAAGGTAAATATGCAAGCCTAGTTCCAGGTCGTTTAGATTTCTGTATTTAACAGACATTTGGAAGAAGCAAATGTTTGTTAGCTAAACTGGCGGATAACCAGAAACTATAGGATTCCTAAAACAAAAAGAAATCATCGTGACTTATGTATAACCTACAAATTACTTTTCGCAGGAAGTTCTAAAATAATAATTAATTTAATATAAAACTGTCTCATTCTTCTTCTTCGTTCAAATTTGTGAAACTTGATGTCCCATTCAAGTTTAGGCTTTATGCTTTCTTGCTACAAATCCCTATAATTATTGTACAATGCATATAGTTTAAACGTCAAATAAATTTTTGATCGGCATTATACACTGAGTTAGATTTTTGCCATTAATTTGTTTGTATTTATAATAATTATCATGCTTTGATACCCAATAGCCAACATTTATTTTCGTACTGGAGTGTCGTTAAACATAAAATTTGTATTCATTTCATTATATTTCTTGCTCTAAAAAACACATCAACCAACAGTTTTGTAAAAACAAAAAAACAAAAATAATTGTAAAGAGAATACTTAAAATATAATCCAGAAAGTAGATATTTAAGACAACATTTGTTATATAATACCGGGGTAAGAATTAGTTTATAGTGGATAAATTTCAAAATAAATGTCCAGCAAAAAAATCATATGATTTATGTTCTTGAAAATAAAAGGTAATTTATTTACATATTAAGAATATTTAAAAAATCAATTTGTAACATCAATATAAATGCTAATCTCTGATCTAATTGATATAATATATATATACTAATTTACTAATTTTCTGATTGTCAAATCATATGCAATAAAAAGAAGAGATGATCTGTTAAAGGTTGTCTACTTTTCAAAGATGCAATATTCATAAACATTGCAGAACGAATGTGATGCCAGAATAACAAACAAAATATTTTCTAGTACAGAGGTACAATAGTTGAATTCCGAAAGACACAACTACCAATAAAGAGCATTATGCAATTGGAATTTTGTGACCAATATTGGTCTAAATGTTTTTTTTTAGTAAAGCACTGGTCTCCTTGGTGTAGTACTTAACGCCTTGGACTTCAGGCTGGTAGGTACTAGGTTTGAATCCCATTCGTAGTATATGGGATTTTTAATCCCAGTACCGACCCCAACCCAGTCCTGTCTATGGGAAAGTGTATATAAAAGATAAAAGATCCCTTGACAAGAGTAGTATAGCAGGTTTCTGCTCTCATGCTAACACTGACTTCTGACCTGAATGTGCGTCCAGGATAGATGTGCTTGAACCTCAATTGGATATAAGCATGTAAATAAGTTCTAACTTCTAGTTTCGAAGCAAATAAGATTTGAAAATTTAAAAAAAGGAAGTAACTAAAATACATGACAGGAAATGGGTGGAGTGGGCGGAGTCTTGCGGTGACATGTCAGGTGGGCGGGGTCTTGCGGTGACATGTCAGGTGGGTGGGGAGGGCCGACATGTCAGGTGGGTGGGGGATGAGTGACATGACAGGTTGGTGGGGTAGGGGTGACATGTTAGGTGAGTGTGGGTGGGGATGTGGCAACATGATAGGAGGGGGTGGGGTGACAGGACAGGACAGGTGGGTACAGAGACCTTATTTTGTCGAATGATAACATTTCCCATATTATCAGAGATTGTTTTGTCCTGCACATTTTGTTTGTTCACACATATTTATGTGTTTTAAAAATGCCATTCAGAATACATCTATGTTACATAAAACCTATTGTAATCATTGTATTGTGTGTCAGATAAATCGCAAAAAAAAAAGGATTGAATAAAATACTGTAAACTGAACACCAAATTAATTTGCCAAACTTTGGTTTCCTTAGGAATCATGAATTGCCTGAGAACTCTAAATTAATATTTAAGAACATAATGTAAAAAATCCACAAATGTAAAAATGTTCTGTAATGAAATTAATTAAAACCAGACACTGAATTGTAATAGCTCAAACGACCTGTGCTAATGACCGACAGGCTGTACCAATATAGCTATTATTATATATTATTATAGTTTATAATATATTTTTGAAATGTCTACAACTGACAAACCATGTTTAATGCCTCAGTTATAGAAATTATATAGTTTATAATATTATTTTTCAAACATCTACAAATTACTGGCAAACCATGTTTAATGGCCTCAGTTATAGACATTATAGATAGTTTATACTATATTTTTCAAATATCTACAACTGGCAAACTATTTTTAACGACCTCAGTCATAGACATCATAGATAGTTTATACTATATTTTTCAAATATCTACAACTGACAAACTATGTTTAATGGCATCAGTCATAGACATCATAGATAGTTTATACTATATTTTTGAAAAGTACAACTGGCAAACCATGTTTAATGGCCTCAGTCATAGACATCATAGATAGTTTATACTATATTTTTGAAAAGTACAACAGGCAAACCATTGTTAATGGCCTCAGTCATAGTCGACAATATAGATAGCTTAGTTTATAATACATTTTCGAAAGGTCTATTACTGGTGAACCAATATTCATGGTCTCAGTTATAAACATACATGTTTCTATTTGAAAGCCGAAGCTAGATATAAAAGGTAATAAAGAAATAAAAAGTGAATAAGAAAAAGCAGAATTTGGCACTATTTTTTTTACAACAATCAAAGTGTCATTTGTGTAAAGTGAATCGGTGACAGGTTCTTGGCACTACATTTATATTAATCATCATTGTTTCACATCAGCACTTGTCATATTAACTGTTACGTCATATATATATAGCAAATAAACAAATTACATACATATATAATATATATAAAATCTTTTAACTAATTTGTTCAGTTATGGCAGATGTGTAACAGTGATAATGCACTAGGTACCAAAATTCTGTTACCGATTCCATGAAAATTATCCATGCAAAATTTTCATAATACACTTTGCAATGACGATGCCATTAAAACCATCGATACACATTTCCACAATAGACCTCACATCGATGGGTCGGTCTTAAGTAATCTTATGGGGGTGAAAAGTGGCTACAAATAGAGACTACAAATAACATATCGAACAGTAACTATGGCAACAGAACTAAAAACACTGCTTGTAAACAAAGGCTCTTGCTATGTTATTTGTCTATATAAGAGTAGAGAGATGTGTTCCACTTCGGCTAATCGTATTGTATGATTGTTGCAAAATGTTGGCGAATGCTTTGTACCAGAATGCGATGTTGGGGATTAAAGCAGATATAAAAAATGATTAGTTATTGGCTACAATTCCCAAGAGATTAAAACATTTTTGTGATACATTTTGGACAGGCAGATTAAATAGCAGATATCAAGCATGAATAGAGTTTGTTTCATTATTTTTTGGGCAATTAGAAATGATCAAACATGAATAGTTAGTTACTAGCTACAATGACCAAGAGAAATAATTTTTTGCCATTTTGGGCTACATTTTTGACAGCCGAAAAGACGAATTACAAAATATCGAAAATGAATAGAGAACAAATAAAACTCCTTTTTTCAGGTACATTTTTTGACAGGCGAAAAATAGACTAGAAATAATTTTCATGTTTCAGATTTTCACATTCGATATGTACATTTTATGCAAGCTTGGGCGTGAAATATTAGCCGCGGTGGAACACTTCCCTGATTGGCAGATACACGCTGAAGATTGAATGCATCAATGAATGAATGAATGAATGTATTTTATCTTACAGATGTGATGTATGAACAATTTGCACAATATTAACAGCAATAATTATGGCCCCACATAGTACGCCGAAGTCACTATGGATACCAAACTGGCAGCATTTGAATGATGACATCATTCTGGCTGACACAGAGAAACAATTGGAAGCAGGATTCGCAAGATGCAATCCATCCAGTATATTTTATGGATTACATGTAATAAAGTTCTAGTTTTGTTACCGAGGTTACGTTTACCACGGTTACACTTAAGTTCGTCCAAATTCCGTCGTTACAGGTGTGTCATCTACTAATGGCGGAAGATTTACCATGAATTTATGATAGAATTTCAGTCTAGACCGAGTGCAATGTATACTATTTTCTATAACTTACGGTACTTCTAATTATGGCTACATAGTAAATGGATGAGAGTATTTGACAGAAAAGAATGAATTGGTACGAATGTGAAAGAATATCCCTTTTTTTGGGAGCTTTCTATCCGGTGAATCGGGGGAAAATAACAACTTAAATATAAAAATGAATAATAAAATTATAATAATCTCGATTATGAAGTGTAAATATCTATGCATTTTTTATTTGTGATAAACATTAGAAAGTACACTGTTTATTGAGTATTTCTCTTTAAAAAGGTAATATACAAATGTTTAAACCTAAAAATTTAAATATTTGCAGTCTTGTTGCTAACTGCGTTTTTCTTTATAAAATTGAGAAATATTGGGTGCTGAATCCTTTTCGGGAATTCCCTTTTTCAGAATTCGGGGAATGTGGCTATGGTAACCGGGCACAAATTATACGGTACATTATACGCTCGTACTAGTATAAACACACCTGTAATGACGATACCCGAAGAATTATCACAAATATACAACCATGACAAAATGTCACTCGCCTGATGTAATTTGATTTATAACGTTTGTTTTAAAGTTCTAAAACATAACATATATATGCTTCTTGTTAACTAGCACGCAGTCAATTAATTAATTAATTAATTAATGTAACATAAATACGAATCTGATCCTGCAAGATGTAATCAAACGTACAAAAATAAATACGCAACAATATTAAAAACTAAGTAAAAATATTTAAAACAGCCGACTTATTTTTTAACTAAATACACATATTTAATCAGGCATTGCTTCAAAATATGTTTTGGTAGAATTTATAAAATTAAGTTTGTATACGTCTACTGTTATAATAATTTATATTTAATGTTCATTCGTTTGTTGTTACAAACAGCACCCATAGCATTCATTTGTAAGGAAATAATATGCTCTTTAATTATAACTGTTTAAACAGGAGCAGTATTTATCAAGCGACTTAAGTCAGAAACAAGACTTAAGTCTGAGAAAAATACTTAAGTCTATACGATTTTGACTTGGAAGTTCTATGAAAAAAAAAAAACCTAGACATAAGCTTTGGCCATTTTTTTACTTAAATCTTAAGTTTCCTTCTGGGGTGTCTTAAGAATTTGACATAAATTTAAGCTTGTTTACTGTGGATTTTTTGTAACTACAAACTTACGTTGTTATCTTACCGTAGTCAATTTAATGAAACTTAAGTCAAAACTTAAGTTGTTTGATAAATACCGCCCCAGGTCTTTATATTCCAATAAGGAACATCAGATCTACAATGTAAATTTACATACACTTGTTTAAGAATGCTTGAGGGTGGGCAATGTCAATATGTGGGCCACAATTAAAACAGCAAATTTTTCCAACCCTGATGTGACCTGCACAGTATTTTCTATTAACTGTAGAATTATCATTTTTTGACAACTGCAGAAAGTAGGCCTATGTCCTATCAACATAAATGATTCTTTCCTTAGAAAAAAGAATATTTTTTTAGACTAAATTTTTTGACAAATAAAGTAAAGTTTGTTATATTTAACGACGCCACTAGAAACACATCTTGGCAAATAAATAAACAAACTTTGCCCATCCTCAACATTTAAGTGCTGTTTGTAACACAAAAACTTGTATGAAAATAATGAATGTTAAAAAAACCGAAGACATCACAATGAAAAAGCCACCCTCTGTAGTAGTACTAGTACTGCAGGCACTGTCGCGGTCAAATTCGAATAATAAGTCTCTTATAATGTGTCGCCATATTATTACAAAATTCTGGCACAGTTGGCTTCTTGGAGCACTTGAAACATTCTGAATAAAAAATACTGATATACGAACATTTTGAAATAAAATGCATTATTCAGACTTCTTTTTCACACAGTTTTACAAGTTTGGATGGATTTTGTGTGGGGATCCATCACTTCTCCCCTATGATTCTTTATATATATATATATATTTATATATGTGTTCCACCAGAAAGAAACGAACAACCAGAAAGAATTCTTAATTCTTTCTCCACCATGTACAAAAATAACCACATCTTTCATGAAATTCAGCACGTTGTCAAGTTTTCCTTTGAACAGGTAATAAAATCTTTGGTTCGTTTCCGCAACAGCAAGCACAATCCTCATTTTGAAACATTTTTTATTATGGGCCCCGCCTCCAACAGGAGACCAAAAACAGTCTGGTCCAATGAATGCTGCCATTGCTCTCCTGTGACCAATCGGATGGACTTACACCTAATGATTGACAATATTATGCAATGCAATCTAAACAGTTGTTGCAGGAACAGACATAGTATTGTTCTGACCACAAGTTTGTTTTCCCAGCCGACGTGAACACTATTTTGTTTGACCAGCCCATGTGTAGATAGATCTATGTCACGCGTAAACTCTAGTTTGTTATTGCAGCCTATGTTGAGATCTGCCGTGTGACATGAAAACTAGTTTGTTTTCCCATGTTGTGCCGATTTCTGTGACATGAAAAACTAGTTTGTTTTCCCATGTTATTTGAAGATTTCTGTGACATGAAAACTAGTTTGTTTTCCCATGTTATGTGAAGATTTCTGCGACATAAAAACTAGTTTGTTTTCCCATGTTATGTGAAGATTCCTATGACATGAAAACTAGTTTGTTTTCCCATGTTATGTGAAGATTCCTATGACATGAAAACTAGTTTGTTTTCCCATGTTATGTGCCGATTTCTGTGACATGAAAACTAGTTTGTTTTCCCATCCCATGTGACACGTCACACATCAACACTAGTTTGTTATTGCGGCCCATGTGTAGATAGATATGTGTGACATGTGAATAATAGTTTGTTCTTGCAGTCTATATTGAGATCTCCATGCAGATTTCTGTGACATTAACACTAGTTTGTTTTTTCAGCGAATGTGGATGCTGCGTCACTTAAAAACACTTAGTTCGTTTGTTTACCAGGCTATGTAGAAATCTCTATGACATGGTCACTTAGCTCGTTTTCCAGGCTATGTAGAAATCTCTATAACATGGCCACTTAGCTCGTTTTCCAGGCTATGTAGATATCTCTATAACATGGCCACTTAGCTCGTTTTCCAGGCTATGTAGAAATCTCTATGACATGGTCACTTAGCTCGTTTTCCAGGCTATGTAGAAATCTCTACGACATGGTCACTTAGCTCGTTTTCCAGGCTATGTAGAAATCTCTAGCTCGTTTTCCAGCCTATGTAGAAATGTCTACGACATGGTCACTTAGCTCATTTTCCAGGTTGTGTACAAATTTCTACGACATGGTTACTTAGCTAGTTTTCCAGGCTATGTAGAAATATCTACGACATGGTCATTTAGCTCATTTTCCAGGCTATGTAGAAATCTCTAGCTCGTT
>JAULBR010102269.1:0-11038 GCA_032355825.1 Melanodrymia aurantiaca | reverse complement strand
TTGATATGTTATTTGTCATACCATTAGGCATCTTTCCACAAATTTTCAGCTTGTTACCAATTTGTTCCAGGTGATATAAACATTGTAATAAATCTTAGGTGCATTGTATTGTATTAGATAGACGGTTGCCGGGCTCCTGGCGACAATATTTTTGGTTCAGGCACTAGAAACATATCGTTTCTAAATCAGCAGTTATTGAACGTCAGACGCATGGCTATATTGACACATGGTCTCAGAGGAAACCCATTGTTGCCGCTTCATGGGCTGGGCCCCTACTCTTACCAAAAAACAGCAAGGGGTCTTTTATGTGCATTATCCCATAGACAGAATAGAACACAACATGGAATTTGATAAACCAGACGTGTTTCACTGGCAGGAACGGAAAATAGCCCATAAAAATATTTTGCGCTGTGGAGGATCAATCTCTCGACCCATCAGGGGTTTTCAAATTTATACAGTCTCAGTTGTAAGTGCTATATTTCACTATTTTAAAATGTATTTGTGAATAAATCAATTCCACGAAAATTTAGAAAGCCAACTAAACCATGTAGGCCTATATTACGGTATTTAATGCAGAAAACCAAAGCTGGTAGCCAGCCTGGATGTCAAAGACAAGCAGTTTGATTGCGTTGTCGTGGTGACGAACAGTTTGAGGAAACTGACAGACAACTTGGAGTGTCTGAAGAAGCCGCTGAAGAAGTATGCGGAGGTTTGTTATCAATTCTATTCGCTTATCATTATGGCAGAACTTTCTGGAAGGAGTTTTTAACGGCATTTACATTTTCAATAACAATATATACTAATTTAATAGAAAACTGGTTTAACATTTAGGCTGTGGTATGCACTTTTCTGTCTGGGGAAATGCATATAAAATATCGCTTGCTACTTAAATAGGGGTAGCAGTGTTTCTGTAAATACTAACACTAACTTCTGTACTGGGCAGGCAGTCGAGGCAGCTGGACTGCATGACCGTGATGGATGTGCTTGAACTTTAATTGGATATAAACACGTAACTAAGTTATATAGCTAACTAACTAACCGTTAATATACACGTACAGTTGACCAGAATGAATAGAGCTCTGAGTCTATAGGTGACAGTTTTATTTTTATTTGGCTTCTGATGGAAACTGTAATTTACAGATAATATGTTGATTTGTTGATTTTCAGATTGATGAATCCTTGCACTCAAATGTTGTTCTTGTGCAGACTGATGTCATTCCATCAAATCGACTGGTAGGTGTCTTCATTTCACTTTCGAATAACAGTAAGGGATCTTATATGTGCACTTTTCCACAGACGGAATAACACACTGGTTAGAACGGGAAATAGCCCAATGGGTACCCTGAGGAGTCTCAGGTGGATGCTCTTTCGCTGTGCTATGTCCTGTTACCGTATTTTACATGAAGGTGAAATAATAGAGATTCTCTATGTTTATGTACTGAGATACTAAAAAGCATTCTCGCTATTTTGCTTGACACCAATTGCATTGCTGAAACGTTTTCTGTTTCTAGTGCATGTTTGTCTTGGTTACCAATTACAGATCTATTCACCGACCGGTCCATTAAACCGGGACTATGATGATGTGCGAAGATTCGGAGACGCAGCATTAAAGGGAATCAAACGGTGATTTGTTATACATTTACGTTTTTTACATGATATTCTCACTTCCATGGATGTGAACATTGGTTAGTTAGTGATCATTTATTTACTAGCTTATATCCAATTAAGGTTCAAGCTCGTCTGCTCAAGACACACAGTCCTGCTGCCTCCACGACCTGCCCCAGACAGCAGTTAGTATGAGAAAGGAAACCTGGCACTCATATTTGATAAGTAGCAAAGGATGGTTTATATGCATTTTCTCACAGACAGGACAGTACATACCACAGCCTTTGTTACACCAGTTGTGGACATTGGTCGGTGTAAGTGGAAGTACATCTACACATCGAGCCTTGCGGAGCACTGAGTCTGTACTGGGATTAAGAATCACATATGGCACGGATGAGATTTGAACCCAGTACCTACCAGTCTTGAGCCTGATACGCTGCTAACCTCTGCACCACAGAGGACGGTAAACATTGGTGTGGATACCCAAAAATAATATAGGGAGTGGACATGGGATGATGATATTCTGCCTGAGTCTAATGTCATTAGTAGGATGTCATGGGGAGAGAATGTTCAGACTGAGTCTAATGTCATTATTTGCAGTGGACATGGGGAGAGGATGTTCAGCCTGAGTCTGATGTCATTATTGGTAGTAGACATGGGTGTGAGGATGTTCAGCCTGAGTCTAATGACAATACTGGGGGTCGACTTGAGATGTCCAGAGATGTTCAGCCTCAGTATAATGATTACGGTCCTTATTTGGTGTGATGGTCTCCTGTTTGGAAATTAATGTTTGTTTGTCTAATGTCCCCATCTCATTTTATGCCAGGGTTCAAAGTTGACATATCTGATTATAGGATAAATATTTCTATGAAAAGTGTGTAGCCAATTCCTGCCATGATGGGGGTAGTTGACATTCCGAATAGTAGGTTACCTACCCTGTGTTCTAACTTTCTGCTCTGTTCAGGTCTCTACAAGCTGGCTGTAAGAAACCTCTTCTCGTGCGGCCCACGGACAACAGCTTCCCCCATGCTGACTTAGTTGCTTTGCTCGGTTCCCTGCAGGCCCTGTATGTGGTCAGTATCTGTTCCTATTTTTCATTGGTTAAATTGTGTGTTAAATCGGATGAGCAGCCAAGAAAACCAGACGTAATGGGATCGGGTCCATTTTCAGAGATTCATAAATCAATAAAAGGACAATGATGATATGTTTAGCCGATTTGTTTTGTTTTTGCTTTCTAAAATTTGTTCTGTTATGTTTATAGTTAGTCTTGTTTTGTTTTTTTATTCTTAATTTTTTTCCTGCTCCTATTGAGCAATGATGTCATGCGACCGCCCACGGTTGATCAATTATGTCATACCATTAGTACAACTTCAATTACATGCGTTCTCAGGGATTTCATTAATAGTGAAATTTTCATACAATTAATATAATTATATAGTTGTGATATTGTGATATTATAAATACTTAGTTAACAAACTCTTGAACTAGAGATATATGTGATTGTTTTAGCCTCTAGAAATAAGAGAAGCTCTTCCTGAGAAAGCTCAGAAGGCTAAAAAGCTCGGCATCTGGTCTGATGATGAAGAGAAAGTTACTTCTGCAATTAGACTTGCCAATGCCCTTGAAGATGGAAGGTTTGTGAAAAGTTATTTCATAGTACACTGAAGTAGCAAAATCCAACATGTATCAAGACACATTTTATTTCTGCATTCTATTTGCCGAAATATCACAAAACATCAACGTAAAAAAGAAAATAAGAAAATTATCAAAATAAATATTTTGTCTAGTATAATCTGTTACTCTAACATCACGTTGCATTATATTCGCTGATATTGTGTCATCACAATCTTTTAATTTGTTATTTTAATTAGGCTGGTAGATAAACGAATATTCCATACTTATTTTATTGTTGACAGAATTGTAACGCGTGACATTGGCGGTTCTGACCCAGAGAGAATGGCGGCCCCTAAAGTACAGGATTATGTTACAAATATCTTCATGGATACCTGCATCGAGGTACATGTAGGATAATTTCTCAAGGGTTTTTCTTTTTGTTTGAAATGAATATGGGAAGGATGCATTAATTTCAAAACTTAGACCCCGCAAAAATAGGTGTGTTTAGGGTAATATGTCAAAAAGTTTTTATAGTAGGTAGGCCTCTTTTTATTTATATTTATTTTTCCATAATAATTGTATTACCCCAATATCAAATAAAACTGGAGTCATCACTATATTAACAATTTAGGTGATGAAGGTAGCCTAAGCAAGATCACAATTTATTTGCTTGAAAAACTTTGTTTTAATTTCATTTTTAATTATGTTTATGATTAAAAAAAAAATCAACTTTAGTAACAAATGTGTAATTAAGCACTAAGCTTAATTACACTTCTAACAGGTTTTGTGGTGTTTTTTGTATTTTAATTCATTCGACCTATCAAACCTCAGGTTGATGCTCTTGCACTGAGCTACAATGTACGTCCCGATTTTTTTTATCATTGTATTTACTATTAATGTATTCTTCCAGGTGAAAACTATTTCTGACTCGCAGACACTGGAGTTAGAATATCCACTGTTGGCTGCAGTAAACCGTGGTGCAAGAGGTAAAATATTCATACACTATGTCATCTTTTGAAAAAAGAAATAACCTGTCTTAAAGGCCTACTCCCGAGTTTGAAGATAAAATTGTCATAGTTTAATGTGTATCGTTGTCTAGAATAATATCAATATATGTATATCCTATGTATTTCTGGTCATCCAAATTGTTATAGTATTTTAATGTGTAGTTTTATCTAAAATAATTTGTATTGTACTAAATTATTGTAGACAAAAGTCCAAAAACCGTACAAAGCTACTAGAAGCGTATTGGATATAGGCCTACCAATAGATATTTTAAGTAATAAAATGTAAGTAAATGTTAATTTTAATATGCTCTATTAGTTATAAATATGTTTACATATAGCATTAGATGTGCGCGTAGGATGGCATTCAGCTTAAAGAGAATCGCTCACGCTTTTCGCGGGGAAAATAGGCACCATGTGACAAGAGGCATGGAGCTCTGTCTACAGAGAAATAACATTGGGCTTCGCTTCGCTGCACACCAGATAATAGCGTGACCTTAAACAGTGTAGCAACTTTTCAAAAGCTATTTTTGGCGATCGATGCGTATTATTGTAAACAGAGCAATTTTATGTAATATAATGACATTTCTGTTGTTGTTTGTAGTCATATAATAAATGAATGCAATTATGTAGATAAACAGGGACAGTGTTTTCGCTTGTTTATAATGATTATATGCAAATTAATTGTCTTGTGGCTGGCTCCATTGCTTACGTCACGAGAAATGGTGAGCGGTGGTCTTTAATACTTGAGAGTGTACCTTTAACGATTATCAATTTATTTTATACTAATTTGTGGGGTTATGAACTAAAACAGCATACACAAACTGTGTGACACTTATTGTTATTCCACTCTTCATGAAAGGTTCCATTTGAAAGAAGATCGCAGATCACACTGCTATGGATAAGAGCTGATTTTAAACGGCTTTTATCTGAGTTTTCTATATTTAATTCCTTACAGATGACCGATTGGGTTGATCCCTGTCGTGGACAGAACTCTGGCGAAGTCATAGGTTGTGCCCATGACAGGTGTGCTTGAACAGTTTTCTGACAGAAGCACACCACAAATGACCCAACCCAACCCATTGGGTCATTTCTCTTTCCAACCAGTGATCCATGACTGGTTTATCAAAGGATATGGTGTATGCTATCCCATCTGGGAAGTGCACATAAAAGACACTGTGTTTGACATCCAATAACCACTGATCAATAATCAATGTGTTCCAGTGGTGTCGTTAAACAGGCAAACCTTTTCCTTACAGATATTGATAGACACGCGGCAAGACTGATCTTCCTGGAGTATGAAGGTGAAGGTCGTATTGACCAGACACTCTACCTTGTTGGCAAGGTAATGATCAAGGGTATTATCAGTTGTATGTTATTTCTAGATTACACGCAACATGTCACACAGGTCTGCGAGTTGTGTTATGATTTGATTCGTCAGTATGTTCATGAACCGTCTTCTCAGAAACTAGCAGTACAGCTGAAGCAGTATTTTCAAATAACTTAATAAATTATATAATTATTTTCCTGATGATGGTCATGATTAGCAGCTATTTTGTTTTTTTGGCATCCATATTTTTGAAATAATTGATGTACAATGTATAGATATATCACATATGTTTATCAAATATATTAGTTTGCGCATTAGTGTCAAATTTATTGGACATTCCTAAATTATGTAGTTTACATTTTCTTTTTTAAACCTATTATAAGTTATAAGTTATAACTTATTAATGTGCTTACGTGTATATCCAACTAAGGTTCAAACAAATCTGTCCCATGCATAGTCCAGTTGCCTCGAATGCCTACACTTATGACAAATTTGTGTTTGAATTCATCCCCAGGGCATCACTTATGACACCGGTGGAGCAGACGTCAAGGCAGGTGGAGCAATGGCCGGCATGCACCGTGACAAATGTGGAGCAGCCACAGTGGCTGGATTCTTTAAGGTGAGCAAAAGTCAATCTGTGAATCAAATATATTGGGGGAAAATGTTCACTGATGAAGTTTGTCCTTCTGATTAAAATCTATTTTTATTACCTATATGGGCGATGGAACATGAGCTAAGTAAACGGTCACAGCATGGTTGTAATGTTAGCTCACTAGCTAACTTTAAAGACAATAATATTACATGTCTGTTAAACTAACTGTGCCCTTCTTAACAGACGCTGTCCGTTCTGAAGCCAAAGGGTCTCAAAGTGATCGGTACTATGTCTATGGTGAGAAACAACATAGGTCCAGGTAAGATCAAATTATTATTATTTGCTTGCATAAAAAGTTCTGCACTCTAGATACATAACTGAAAAGACTATACATGTACTTTAATAAAAGTTTACATAACAAATTCAAAACAAAATGAGCTGCATATCATGAGCTATTCATATAAAATAACCATGCCCAAAAACTCTTCAATTAAAATGGAACATAGTATAAAAATGTACAAAATAATGCTGAATTTTCATTTTGTGAATTGCTGCTACTTCATGTATGGTCTAAATCTTATACTAATTGTTCTTCTTCCTATTTTGTATTCTCTCTCTTTCCCTTCCTCTTAGCTGTATCTCTTCTCTTTTCCAAAAAATAAGTATCCCAGGATCCTGCTCTTTTCACTCCATATTTGCTGTAGTTAGTTTTTTGTGTTCTCTATAATAATCTTGTGCTTTGTGGTATATAACAACTGTTTTAAAGGTCAGACTGAAGGAAGCCTCTGTCTGCTGCTCCTTCTGGCAGTGGGGTGTGCTATCATGTTTGTAAAAGATCGATTGCTGTTATTCGAAGAAGAATAACCTATGTGGTAGCAACAGGTTTTCTCTGTGACCAAGTGGCGATATAACCGTGCGTTTGACATACAATAACTGCTGATTGATAATCAATGTGTTCCAGTGGTGTCAGTAAACGAAGTTTTTAACTTTAATAAATCAAGGAGTTCCAGTGGTGTAGTTAAACAAACATGTTGGTTATTTTTACTTGCTGATGATTGATATATACTACAATGCAAAGTTCTCTTGTATCCCAGACTGCTATGTTGCTGATGAGATCATCACCTCAAGAGCTGGAGTGCGGGTACGCGTAGGCAACACAGATGCAGAAGGGCGGATGGTGATGGCCGATGTGCTGTGTCGCTGCAAGGAACTTGTATGTTTTTCACTTGTATTTTATTTCACTGTCCACGGACATATCCTCGCAGTATCGATTTCGGAGACCATAAGTCACGTTGAGAAATATGGCAGGAATGACAACGATTTTACAGAAATAATTTTTATAGACGTAACTTAAAATCTTTCGGAATTTAAATGACAAGCATTAATTGAACAATTATTACGATTTTTGTGTCATATTTTCAACTTACTCTTGGTTATCTGTGACATCGGTATTAGTTTCCTACACTGTTTATTCGCATAATGACAGGTGGCCTCTTTGGCCTTCTATAGGAATAAAATAATGTGGATGTGACGTAATTGTTACTGGAATTTCCAAGCACCACCAACTGATGTTCATCTGTACCAGATGTGAATAAAATTGGTTGTGAAAATTTGATGTTTATAGATCGTATAAAAGGGCATTAAGGAAAATAGTACTTTTCGCTATGTGGTGGTGATAATTACAATTATTTACTACAAACAGGCTCTTGTGCAAAATTATTTTTGTGTTATTGACGGGGAAGTGTTTGACTAAAAAGAACTTCCAAATATGACTGAGCTACCATGGATTATCAAGTTTAAGTTCCAAGATAAATTATTTTCATTTGAGACGAGTTTTAGCAATACATTAAAAACTCATTTTACTTCGATTTAGTACTGGAAAAATATGAATTAAGCTCATTTTACTCAATGTGCACTACGACATGTTTGGTGTATTTTGGGTGGAAAGGGATGAAGCTTATACAATACTAATGTTTTGCTATCAAACAAACATTGTAGCCATTTTGCAATAAACATTGTATATAGTCTAACATGTTGAACTACTGTTTCAGGCACTTGAAGCTGTTAATCCGCATCTGTTCACCATTGCTACATTGACAGGACATTCCACTAGGGCTGTAGGACCAAACTACACGGTAAGTTACATTACATATAGTTTTCTCTAGGCAATTTTAGCATAGTGCAGCACCATGCCTTGGTACTTCCATGCCATCCTGCCTCCAAGTATAAAACAATTTATTTATAAACACTGTAATTGCTATTGTAGAATGAGTGTTATGTTCAGTCTATAAAAACGGAACATAATTATACTTAAATATCAGTTTAAATGATCATTGTGCCTTAATGTTTGTTATGAAAAAGAGGCCCTTAAAATATCGGAGCATTTTTTAAGTTCTTTTGGGGCAGGACCAATGATAGTAATCATTAAAGAATAAACTTTTAACCTTTAATTTTTTTACCACCATCTGAAGGTACAGCAAAACTGTTATCACTTAGAAAATCTCATCTGTCATGATAACCAAGTTCAAAGGATGTTCAATAAAGCCAACACTTATTACTCATGGTCTTAATGGACAGAAAGAAATGTCAGTCACCAGACAGTTTTAATGACTTCAATCAGAACATTTCATAGACATTGAAAACACAATCGTGAAATGGGGAAAGGTCATTGCAGGGCTGGAAAAAAATGTTTTAAATGTAGACAACTGGGCTACCACACATCTACATTCTGGTAGCCCAGCACCACAAGGTAACTACAAAAGTGAAAAATGGTTATCAAATATCCACACATCTATAAAGTCAGTAAAACACACAATTGACTGACAAAGTATCAGAAATACCAGTTATATAAATAGCTTCATTAATACATGTATATATATATAAAAAAAAATTGACATGCTTTAAAGCAGTAGCCCAGGAACTAAATCTGGTAGCTTTGGGCTGATGGGCATGGAATGTATCCAACAGTGACTCATTGTAACCTTGATCCAGGTTAAGGGTTTATGAAGTCAAACACACATACACCGTGTTCGGAAGTTTTTTTGGTACCGGTATACGGTTTTTGTTTAGGTAACTTATTTAAGAAATCTGTAATGTAATACACTCCCCTTGCTAAAATGTCTGCATCCGTACCATATAACCAAATAAAACATTTCAAAACTTTAAATAATGTCTTTTTACACAGTGCATTCTTGACAATGGACCCGCTAGGCAGATAAACAATGCACAAAAGATTCAGGCAACAGGCGACAAGTTTGGAGATCCATTTGAAATCTCAACGATCCGACGAGATGTAAGTGCTTATAATATTATTATATTTTCAAAAATTTTAAATCGGAACTTCAAAAACTGTCGTTAAACCTGGTATAAAGGTCATCTGTGCGAGTTGTTCAGTATTTTAAATATTTATATCTTTTATCAAGCGATAGGTTTTTTGGTACTAAATATACAGAAAAAGGTTACAAAATTTTTGTTGTTGACCATTGAGGGATGGCATCAGTATGAAACTATCTTTAACTCATTTACAAGTGAAGAATGGAATTTACCTCCAAGTCAGTAGATCCATTGGTTTCCCCCATTCCAACCAGTGGTCCGAGACTGGTCCATGTGCTATTCATTCTTAACTGTGGGAAAGTGCATATAAAATACCGATTGATGCTAATTAGAAAATGAATTGGCAGTGAGTTTCTTCTGAGACCATGTGTCAAAATAAATGTGCAGTTGATATATTATAGCTCATGATTTAAAACAATCAATTTGCTCCAGTAGTGTTATTTTAAAAACCATTACCTGTATGTATGTGGTGTGAATTTATCAGTATTAGTGTTTAACTCATTTACAATTGCTTACAAGGACGTGCTATAATACTTCCATCTTTTTATTGCAGGACTTTGACTTTGTTGTTGCAAAGTCTGAGTATGCAGATGTTCTTCAGGCTAACAATCAGCCTTCCACAATGACCTCTAGAGGTCACCAGTATCCTACAGCATTCCTCCTCCGGGCATCGGGGCTGGACAAGCACGGAATTGACTCGGAAGAACCACTTCCCTATACACATCTGGACATCGCAGGCTCCAGCGGAGTGTTCCCAAACATGCCTACAGCTGCACCACTCGTTGCACTTGCTGCTCAGTTCGTTGTGCCCAGACTGGATGAATAATGCTGAACACTTTGTTCTTCACAGAAATGAGGCTTACTTTCCAGTGGACTAACTCCCAAAAAAAAAAACCAAAAAAAAAACCCATTCAAATTCAAATTCCATACCATGTGATTATAAAACATTTAGATACCATACTCAAATTTAAGTCTTACAGATTGCATGAAGTTAGCCTCTTGAAGCCAAATTTTGATTAAAATATCATACAAATTAATTGAAGTTAATATCGTGGTAAAGTTTTGATTGAAACATACAAATTTCATATAGTCCAGATAACCATAATAGTCCAAAACCACTTAAATTTAATCTAAATTAAGTTAAGGCCTGAATTTATGCATGAACCGAAGTCCACAGTGTAACCGATTTATAAGAACTGGACCTCAATTTCTGATATATATCTTATTCATTATTTACGTTTTGTTCCTTTATACATCTGTACCTCTACCACTGCACATTGTCCTGTGCTTTGTCAAATAATTTATTCTTTAAAAAAAATGCATATCTACATGTATGATTTTATACTGTCGTGATCTTTCGTATAAATCTCAAAATAACACATTAAAAGTCATATTCAAAATGTGCATTAAAAAATGCAACTTTCTGTCTATTAGTATCGTACAGTAATCAATAGTCGCGCACATCAATAGTCGCGCACCTCATTTATTTTCCAAAGCTCGCGAGCACGCGCGAACCAACGACGTCAATTTTATCAACAAAATGAAGGCACACCAATTCCT
>JAULBR010102258.1:0-11038 GCA_032355825.1 Melanodrymia aurantiaca | reverse complement strand
TTGTCAATAAGTGAATTTGACTCTGCCATGTGCTGAGATAAGCATTTGGCAATGTAAATGTTCTGTCGTTTAGATTTCCTCTGGTGTTTGCATCGAAACGTTGTTCAGTATAATGTGAAAGAGCTAAAAGTAGGATATTGAATCAGACACAGTTTTTGTCACTTAAAATTCTTTTAGTTATTGATTGAAACATTTTATTTGTTAATAAATACAAAAGGGATCAGGGACGAGTTATACAACTTACAAGGCTCTCTCCTGTATATATACGATATAGTAAGTAATGGCGACATTGTAACGCTATAATATTTACCATTTGATTTTAATATTAAGATTATAATAGAAAAAATAACATTAAACAAAAAATATATATAAAGAAGTCGTAAGGATATATTTTAGAAAGGAAGAAGTCATAAAAGTAAAGAAAAGAAGGTTACAAAAGTTGTCATAGCACTCTGAGAGTAAAATGTTTATCTTGCTACCACTCGAACTTGGGACTTGGATTGCATGTTTAATTCCCTCCTCAGAACAAGACTTCTGTTCAAGCAGGCCACACTCAATTATATTAATACAAATTATGTATATTCCCAGACCAGAGGCAGCCATGTTGACACCACAGCACTACAGTCTAAAACAAGGTGACAAACTAACCGAAATTTCCAAAAAATTCCTGATTTTTTGTTCTGATATCTGAAAATCGGGAATTCATACCAAATATCAATAGCAAAACAAAATCGATACCAAAAAACCTCCCATCAACATTTTCCTATTTCATTCTCGGATCAAAATATATTGAACTAATTTCTTCAACGTAAATAAGGTGCTGCAACTTCTGCGCAGTTAGCCTACATGACTTGTCAAATTGTAGGCCTATGTTCTTTCACATAAAACAAGACACCCTGTTATAAATTTTAACAAGAGCCAGCTACCGAAAACGATCTGACAATCCGTACACTATCTGAAAAGAACAGGAAATCGTGTTTGCTGGTTTTGACACTGATTCATGATTGAACATACAAGTTAAACATTCCAAAATTTAAATAATAATTAAGGCCTATAACAAATGGCTCTACTTGGTTTACATGCAGAATACTGTATTGTGTTTCTGCTAAATGCACAAGCGAAACTACAAATATGTTTGTTTTGTGCGTTAGAACTTGTGAAAGGGTAACCTCGGACTAAAATTGTTGTAGGGGACCTAAGCTACAAGGTAGCACCAACATTTAAACTTTTGTATCAACTTGAATTGAAAATGAATTTTCACACTAGCGAGGAACCCCACTAATAGCTTTATTGCGCTTTTTCTTACATTAACTCTACGACTTGTAGGCAATATCTTGTTTTATGGATCAGCCTATTTATTTCATTCCCTAAAGATTTATTTTATTATCTAATCCATTTTGTTGTGATATAACCGGACTTGCATTCTGGCCGGACTTACGTTCCATTTACACCGGGCACACGTTATCTATATAGCAGGGTGGTGAACCTCAAGTTCGTGGCCATTCTCTGGATAAAGTGTTTTGACGACTACGACTGATTTGACTTCTATAAACCTTTTATGCGGCATTTCATGGTATTTGTCACCTCCATCACGATTGTTTTCCATCATTATTGTTAGTTAAGACAAAACACTATGTTGTTAGATAATTCAACTGTTAGGAATTTCAATTTGCAGAACAAAATAATTAATGAAATCTGATAACATTTGCATTTACATGTATTTACATAACAAAGAGAAACAATCGTGACGGACGTGACAAATACCATGAAATGCCCCTTAAACAAATATTAGCCCCCATGTCCCTCCCAAAAAAAATCACGCCCCCACCCCCAGAGTGTCTGGACCCTACTACTAGCGAGATTGTGTGGCATTGATAATTATAGTATGTGCTGCAAGGTCTACAATGCTTGAAATGTTTACTAATAGATATACAATACGTTCTTTAGAATAGAATGGCCAGTGGCATAGGAAAGTATGGCTGTAGGGCAAGGGGTGGGGCGGGGCGTGGTGGACTTATCCCTCGTTTTCCGACGTCTACACAAACTATATACTTGAGGAACGAATGGATGGATCAAAACAAGAATGGATAGAATGTGCACGCATGGTTGGATAGACATATAAATGGATGGATACTTGGATGGATATATGGACGGATTAATGGATGGAAAATTAATATTATTTTGATGAATACTAGCAATGACCTACCTATGGAGTATATCACAATGACATGGTTATCACACTGAATAGAAACATACAATTCTGCGGAGCATGGAACACAGTCAAGTACGGGATGTCACACAATACTGGTTGTAAAACGAAACTTAAATTCTCTCGTGTGTAGGATTTGTTTGACAGTTCACATAGCTCAATTGTCACGTGACTTGTATCACACCTGTCTGCTATCCTATGAACATTAACTGGAATTGGCGGGGATAAAACGTTTGTTGGTATTAAACTGTATAAACATACTGCCTATAAGTATATTTTAAGATTGGTTGCGATTGATTTCAAGGTTAAAGTTATTGTATGTTAAATAATTTTAATGACATAACTTGCATAGGGATCGTCTGTTAGTTATAACTTATTTACGTGCTTATATCCAATTAAGTTCAAGCACGTCTGTCTTGGTCACAAAGTCCAGCTGCCTTGACTGTCTGCCCACGACATAATTTAGTGTTAGTAAACCCGCTACCCCAAATTGATAAGTAGCAAAGGATCTTTCATATGCACTTTCCACACAGACAGGTTAGCACACACCACGGCCTTTGTTAAACCAGTTGTGGACACTGGTCGGTATAAGTGGCACTATAACTACCCATTGAGCCTGGGTTGGAATCGGAAAGTGGGATCCACGAGCAGGATTCGAACACCGTTCCTACCAGCCTGTAATCCGAAGCTTTAAACACTACACCACGGAGGCCGGTGTATACCATTGAACATAATAATATATCTTTTAAACATTAAAGGTGCCAAACGACATATAGGGTGAAGGTTAATTGGCACGAAGTTTCTATACACCTAAAACAAAGTTAAGCACCACTTGTACGTTTGATTGTGGGATCAGATGACAGCTGGGGCAAGTTACCAAACACATGGTGATTCTCTCGAGAACAATTAGATATGTTTAATAGATGTCGGCACAGGAAGTAGAACATCGAGTTTTGTTTAGATAGAACTTTGTTTAAATCAGCGGTTATTGAATGTCAAACCTACGGTTATATCGACACTATCTTGGTTATAGAGGAAACCCGCTGCCGCCACATAGCCTACTATTCTTCGAATAACAGCAAGACATATTGTATGTGCTCTTCCCAACAGACAGGATAGCAAACACCACAGCCTTTGATGAATCTGTCGTGGATCAGTTTTGGACGGGAAATAATCAAGCGGGTCCACCAAGGATCGATCCGTCGTCCTATCGAACCTCAGGTGGTCGCTCCCCAAACAAACGAATAGGTACAAGGACAATTAACGGGTGTCGCAAAGTAGATATATCGTAATTGATATACATCTATATTAACTTGTCCTGTTATACGTAGAATATATTTTAAGATAATTTATGCGCTTTTATCTACCTACCGGGCCATAACCGTTTAATAGCTGGGTTTATAAGCGTACAGATTACTTACTGACCGTTAAAGTTTTCCTTTGGTAGATTTCCATCCAAATTGTCTACATTTAACTGAATTCGGCTATAAAGTAAAATATTCCAATGTGATTATAGTTTACGTGTATTTTTTGTTCTTCTGTGTTAGGTAATGATAGTTCTGTGTCAAGTTACTCTCATCCGAGTACGCAATATCCTGAAAAATGTATTGGTGCTTAACTATATTTTATACCTAACACAGGTGATATAATCTATTAATCCACCCTACCATGATTAATCTTAGAAAAGAACATCTACAGAACAGAACAAAACAGGCCGCTATTCAGCGGTATAATATACATGTACATGTATGTGGAACATCTGAGATATAATAATTATATACTTATACAGTGACAAAAAGAATACATGACGTTATAACAAGGTACACTTTCATAATGTAGTTAAATATACATGTATATGCATATTAAATCTTCCTAAAATATAATACATGCATACTATAACTAGTACATTCATATACATGTACCTATATACACATAATATTATTACTGTAAATAATTATATTTATGTTCATGTAGTTTGTTCGTATGTTGTAAACATTTCCATGCCTCGTTTCCTATAGCGGACATAATACTCATGTGCCTCTTATTTAACTTTGTCAACTTTTTTTTTAAATGGTTCAAATGTTATTTGAGTTTATTCTCCGCAAGGTCGTGTCGTTAAAGAATGTAAACCTAGTTAAACAATGTCTATGGCTCATTTGAAAAACATGAAAACATTGCCAAGCATTTCGTCATTGGCAAACAGAAATCTTTGCGGTGTTCTTTGCGTGAGACTGCAGTGAGTTGAAATATTTGCCCAACTGCTATACAAATATAGGTATTTGTGTTTTAAACAACATTTTGCTTCATTCAAGACTTTACGTACACACACAACCAGACGCCTTACTTTTGCTTTCTTTAGAGTTTCTCTTTATTGGGTTGGCTATCTAGACATAATTTTTCTCTCCCTTCTTTCCTCTCTGCTCCTCCATCCCTCCTCCTCCCTCTCTCTCTCTCTCTCTCTCGCGCTCTCTCTCTCTCTCTCACACTCTCTCCCCAACAAAAACTCTATAAAGTAAATATATAATGGAATTATGGGTCATAGGCCCAAGTGGTAATAAGGGTGGAGGGGTGGGCGGCGGAAGAGCAAGTATGAATTAATTAAAATACCCCCTCCCTATTACGCAGCCCAAGCCGGTAGTTACACGGAAATACATGTCCTGTAAAAGGTGTCAGACATTAGGGTCTATGCTATGTATAATGAATGTATAATGTAACATTGAACAGATTCTCTCGCCTCGTGGCGTCTGCTGCTCGCAGAATGCCCCAAGTGTATACACACTTCTGTTTCCTATGTACACATAATCAGATTCACCCATCCCCTCCTATCCATACACTCCTATGTTTATCAGATTCTAGAGCTCTGCGTGTTTGAATTCATGTCTTGGAATTTCTACTTTTCTATTGTGGGCATATAATTGTGTTCAGGCACACGGCATTCTTTCCGAAATCAAAACTAAACAGTCTGAAAAACAAGATTGTAGTACTTACTTCATCTAATTACTATTTTGTTAAATGTTATATTCACGTATACTTTTGTGTATTACCAAATTATTAGGTACCGTTTGTTCCAACACTTGGTTACTTATTCTAATATCACGTTATTAAAGGGAATAGTTATATAAGGGCATTTCATGGTATTGGTCACGTCCGTCACGATCCTTTTTCATCAGTTTGGTTAGTTAAAACAAAACACTATGTTGTTAGATAATTTAACTATAAGGAATTTCAATTTGCAGTACAAAAACATTAATGCAATCTGATAATTATTTGCATTTATTTACATAACAAAGAGAAACAATCGTGACGGATGTGACAAATACCATGAAATGCCCCATAACCCCTTTATATAATAAAATGCACTATAGTCCAAAATGATACGACTGTGCATAAACGTTGAAGTCCTTTTCTCCCTGCCATACGCTGTATTGACCCAGGTATTCCTCGGTGAGCCCTTGTATTTCCCACCCTATATTGACCATTGTTTTAAGCACCCTATACCTCGGGTTAAACCTCAATTTGCTGGGGACCTGAATATTTGATTTCAACTAGTATAGTTACAAGTTGTGCTACATACAGTAAGAGAAACAAAGATAAAGTTAGACAACATTAATCATCGGTTATTGGACGCCAAGCGCGTGCTGATTTTGGCACATGGTCTCAGAAGAAAAACCTCTGCCGCCATACAATGTCATGCTACTCTTTTCTTATAAGCAGCATACCCGTATACGACAAGTATTGATACAGGGCCTACCAGTGGTTAATGACTGGTTGGAACTGGCAAAACAAATGAATTTACATAGAATACATCCTTCCATCTCATGCAGAAGCCCTAGTCGTTAATGACTGGTTGGAACTGGCAAAAAAAAGGAGTTACATAGAATACATCTTTCCATCTCATGCAGAAGCTCTAGTCGTTAATGACTGGTTGGAACTGGCAAAAAAAGGATTTACATAGAATACATCCTTCCATCTCATGCAGAAGCCCTAGTCGTTAATGACTGGTTGGAACTGGCCCAAAAAAAAAGGATTTATGTAGAATACATCCTTCCATCTCACTCAGAAGCTCTAGTCGTTAATGACTGGTTGGAACTGCCAAAAAATAGGATTTATGTAGAATACATCCTTCCATCTCACTCAGAAGCTCTAGTCGTTTATGACTCGTTGGAACTGGCAAAAAAAAGGATTTATGTAGAATACATCCTTCCATCTCACTCAGAAGCTCTAGTTGTTGACTGGTTGGAACTGGCAAAAAAAAAGGATTTATGTAGAATACATCCTTCCATCTCACTCAGAAGCTCTATTCACTGAACTTGATCCCGATCTTCAAGGTAAAAAAGCAAAGCCTCGATTGTCGGCAGCAGCTCTCGGCGTTAATGATGGCAGGACACCGTCGCCTAAAGATGGGATTTGCAATGTATCGACAGTATTAGATGGACGTTCTCGTAACAACTGTATGCGAGCTTCACATGCTGGATTAGCGGTGCGTCTGGGTAAACAAAGGAAGTTATTCTGATGTCCATTATGTGTACATGCGAATACGTTGCGTGCAGAAGGGCTCTGTAGAACAAGCACTGCTATAGCCCTATGAATGCTAATGTAGTTCAAATGTTTGGAACACAGTTTTCAAACTGCCATGGAAACAAATCAGATGGGTGCTATGGGTTAGTCCTTTAAAAAAGTATGCGTTTTAGACTCCTAACATATAAAACAGTACTGGGGTATTCCATGGTATTTGTCACGTCCGTCACGATTGTTTTTCATCATTTTGGTTATTTAAGACAAAACACTACACGTTGTTAGATAATTCAACTGTTAGGAATTTCATTTTGCAGGACAAAACAATAATGAAATCTAATAATATTTGCATATATTTACATAACAAAGAGAAACAATCGTGACGGATATGACAAATACCACGAAATGCCCCTACTGTAGGTAGGTAGGAACATTCCTCACACACCCGTATGAGAGATCTTGGGAGACATAATGTTGGATATCCGTGGTGTAGTTGTTAGACTCCAGACTGGTAGGTACTAGCTTCGAATCCCGCTAGAGGCGATGACATTTTTAATCAAAGTACTGACTCAAACCCTAGCAAGTCTTAATAGGTAGGTGTACACCACTTACACCGGCCAGTGTCCCACTACTTGTTAACACATGCCATGTTATGTAATGGCATGTGTGTGTGTGTGTGTGTGCGTGCGTGCGTGCGTGCGTGCGTGTGTGTGTGTGTGTGTGTGTGTGTTCGCGCGCGCGCGCGCGAGAGCGAGAGAGACAGAGAGAGAGAGCATTTAAAAGACATCTTGCTGTTTAGTAACAAGCAGTAAATTTCATCTCATACTAACACTCGCTTCTGTCCTGGTCATGCAGTCGAGGCAGCTGGACTGGGTATCCAGGACAAACCGTCAGATGTATGCACGTAAATATGTTATAAGTAATTACCGAAAGCATCTGATTATGTGCTTTATCGTGACGAACTCGGTTACTAGTGTTAATAGATCGATCATCTCCACCTCATTAATAGGCTAGACATGTAATAAAGTCGCGTCATCCATACGAGGAAAAATAATTTCGCCAAGGATTTTTCTCACTATAACCTCGGTGAAGTGGGTGAACCCGAGGAATGTTTAGAGAAGAGATATTTCGCGACATCTCGCGTGTATTTTAACTGGTACAAATCGTGTTCTATCATATCACATTCATTTAGTAGTTTGTACAAAAACCAGTCTAGCGTGTACATGTACTCGCGATATATTTGTTCTCTGAACACGCCTCCGGACTGTTGATAAAATTCCGTGGTATGCGTTGCCCAGTTTATATGAAAGTGTACATAAAGGATATCTTGCTGCCAATTTCAAATTGAAACGTAACTGGTGATAATTGTTTTTTAAGACTGTAACGTATTCTTCATTAGTATATATGCATACATGCACGTTTTGATAGTACACACACCGAAATAATGAAGTATTATTCCACATTAATTAACAATTATTGTTTCGCTGAGTTATTGGATGTTCACATTTGTTAATTACATGTATAAACAAATGTGACCATCCAATAAACCAGTGAAAGCTATTGCCACACATTTATCAAATACCCACGTCCATAATTTGAATTATGTTCTTGGCATGCATTATTATAAATGTCAGTTGTGGAATTTTATCTTTTAAGGAAACTCCCATATATATATATCGCGATTACACATCCATGGGAAAAGGTTAACTGGTGCTATAACACAATATAATTGTATACAATTCTATGGTAAATACAAAACAAAAACACTCACCGTTCATATGTTCGTGACTTGTTTCAGCCGTTAAACTTTCCAAACGTCCGTACAAACTAGTACTCGTGATCATTTACTCAGTGCGTTTACAAAGTTGTGTCTGCGTGAGTGGCGATTTTCCGTTATGCCGGCAGACGACATTTGGAATAAACTATGTAGCAGAAGGTTAGTATTTCAGACAGATATATGTTTGGAGAGAAAGGTTAGAAAGAAGAGAGAAGAAAAGGAACACTACATGTGCTGTACATGTTTCGTCTGCACATGGGTCTGGGAAGCAATTATGCTATGAATCACGTGATTAAGGTTTTGGGGCGGTACTTCCTGCGTTCGATTTTCCTAAGAAAAACTTGCAGTTTCCGATTTAAAACTAAACATGAGAGAACCGCAACAGCATAAGTTCACAAGTATCATAAGCGCACGTGAAGTAACAGCACACGTGTTTCCGTTTAGATAGTAAATCCCATGTTCAGACTTTTCACAAAAGAAACCAGTGCGCTATAGTTTTCAATGCAGGTGGTACATGTATGTAGCAGGGAAACGTTTCATTATTTTATTACAGCCAGTGTTTATTTCTGTGAGTAATGAGTTAACTTACCTTAAAAACAGTATAGGGCTATTATCTGAAGTACAAGAACTGTGAACTATCGTAGATTGGGCGATTGTGGTTGTAGTTTATCAGGGTGTGGTGGCATTAAGCAGATATTATTTGAAAATAGTGGAAAAAGGATTTAGAATAATCATTTGTCACCATATGGCATTCACTATATTTGTAGCATAATTATTGTAAACTCAACCGCCCGCCACCCAGCAATTTCGTTTAAAAGAGAATTTTCTATTAAAAACAGAACATAATCCGTATTGAATTAGAAAATGGTATGATTGTAACACTGAAATAATGTTGACATACAAACTCCAAACATGAAAGAAATAATGAATATAATGTTAACAAAGGTTTGTTTGTTTAACGACACCACTGGAACACATTGCTTATTAATCAGCGGTTATTGGATGTCAAACGCACGGTTATATCAAAACTTGGTCACAGAGGAAACCTGCTGCCGTCACATAGGCTACTCTTCTTCGAATAGCAGCAAAGGAACTTCTATGTGCACTTGCTCACAGACAGGATAGCACACACCACAGCCTTTGATAGACCAGTCCTGGATCACTGGTCGGGACTGGACATAACCCAACGGACCCACTGTGGAGGATCGATCCGTCGACCTATCGAACCCCTTGCGAACACTCTTGCGCTGAGGTACTCCCCGCTCCGTGATGAGAACCGGTTCCTTCTGAACCCATGTGTCGAAATAACTTTGTGTTTGACATCCAATAGTCAAGGATTATTAATCAATGTGCTTCAGTAGTGTCGTAAAGATAATTTTATACCGAGTTTCACTTTGTGATAAAACGCCATGGGATTATTTCCCGATCCAACCAGTCATTCATGACTGGTCTATCAAAGGCCGTGATGTGTGCTATCTTGAATATGTACATACTAACAAATTTCTGTCGTGGACTGGCAGTCGAGACAGCTGAACTGCGTGACCATGACAGACGTACTTGAACCTTGATTGGATATAGGCACGTAAATAAGTAATTCAAGCCGGACACTTTATTTAATCCCGCACGAATATTAATCCAATCACATGATAAACACATTGATTTATATTACCACGTATGCATCGCGTGCGAACTGTCTCAATGCAGTACTACTATATATTTTTTATTTTGTTTTATTTTTATTTTTTAAAGATGAGGTTCGTTTGTTTGTTTAACGACACCTCTGGAACACATACATTATAAATCATCGGTTATTGGACGTCAGACGCTGGGTGATATTGGTAGTAACCCTCTGTCGTCACTATAAGGGCTACTCTTACCGAAAATCTACAAGGGGTCGTTCATGTGCATTACCCCCATAGACAGGATAGCACATCCCACGGGGTTTGTTAAACCAGTCGTGTATTACTAGCTGGAACGGAAAATAGCTCATAAAATGTTTTGCGCTGTGGGGGATCGATCCCTCGACCCATCGCGCCACAGGCAGACACTCTACCTGTGGATTACGTCCCGCCCCACAATCACATGACAAACACATTTATTTAAATTACCACGTACCAATCACGAAGTTTGGTTACTTAGTAACAATACACGCCTCTCTAATCCCTAACCACCAAACATCTTCTGACTTCACCCTGACTCCAGTGATCACCATCAGTTGTATCTGACGTGTAGAGCGCTCATCATGTTGTCCCTGTTTGCTATCGTCCTAGTTGTCGGTGCCGCATATGCACAGGTTCCAACTATATGCCAAACGCCGCCAAGACTGCAGGTATGTACTGCGTTGCTGTACTTTTATCAAATTAAAAATAGAAGCAAGTTCTGCTTACCATGTTTCGCACCAAACATGTTTGCTCCGCTGCATCTCCAGACAATAGCATGACCGTAGATGTGTATTAACTATCCAGACAATAGCATGACCGTAGATGTGTATTAACTATCCAGACAATAGCATGACCGTAGATGTGTATTAACTATCC
>JAULBR010102247.1:0-11040 GCA_032355825.1 Melanodrymia aurantiaca | reverse complement strand
GGCTGGCGAGGTCAGAACTCGTGCCCAAGATAGGCGTCTGCTACAACAGCTTGCTCTGAATGTGGACGTTAAACCAATTGACTTGACTTGACCATCTATGAACGGGATAAAGCCCGTGTGCATCACTCAAACGAGTCAAATTCGTTTATGGGTCCAGTTGAGATGAGATAATATTGCTTGTGTATGAAGACTTCATTGTAGTTCTATCCTTCCTTATGTTCAATAGGGCGAGCGTTCAACTACCATACAAAACGTTTTGACACCGATGTTTGCATCTAACATTAAAGTTACAGTCTCATAGTTACAAAATGGCGGTTCCCGCCTATTTTATAAATACGTTTTTATTTTGGACATGTAAAGAACATACTTTAAACTATAATTATATATGCACACAAAATTTTACAGTAAAATATGGTAATTTACTAGTAGAACATTTAGGGAGACATTAAAAGCCAACCCGATCAATTAAGCAGAATGTAAACAATAACAAAGTGTATCACATTGTTTCATATTTTCTATGAATAAACCCTATAATCCTTTGCGGTGATTAAAACAAGATGAAACGCAATGGAGAATTAGAAGGAAAGTTGAACTCTTCGTGTGTGAGTTCATGTTTAACAAATACATATTAAAATAGCAAAATATAGCACTTACAACTCACGATAATTATTCAAATTAACATCTATGGATTTAAAAAAATTTCAAATGATGATAAAATTGAATTCCTTATGTCTTTAAGCCTAAACGGGTACCTATTCTGCATATTTTTGTCATAAATAACCGAATATATACGACTTAAAGAGATTTTCGTACAGTATGTTGCATGGCGGCCATCTTGAATTGTCTTCATTAATGGGCCTCATGGGAAATTTTATATTCAGCTTGGAAATATATCTAAAATCGTTTAGAACATGCTAAACATGTTGTATGCCGATGTTGGTGCTTTTATCACAAAAGCCACAATTTAACCACAAATCTGCCCCACTATTAAGTATTAACGTGTGAATTGGGTTGTCTTTCTTGCAGGGAATCGTGCAGCGACCGCCGACAACAGATCAACCGTGTCAAGTCGGGCATCTTGTCGATTATCCAGACCTTCAACCCAGGCTCGGATAGAGATAGACGAGGTGATTACTCGATTACAAAAACAGAATCTTGTTCCGTGATATTAAAACAGAATATTCAAACTCATTGTGATATTTTCATTCCAACTGTATAGACCTACAATGTGTATAATTAAGAATAGAATAATTGTATTACTTTTACGAATCCTGATCGATAACAACTTCTGAGATTCTGGTTCAGAAGTTGCTTTACCAAGGATAATTTATAACATCTATGGACTGGAGAGAACTTTCAAATAGTTTTATTATGATAGACATTCAGAGGATATTTCAATTCCCGACCTGATGAATGAATCACTGCCATGTTGGTGAAAACACTGGACAAAACAAATGGTCTGTGCATACGATGACTGCCACCGGTGAGATAATACAATAGGATGCGCTCATCTTTTATGAAAACATAGTACTGTAGTACCACTGCTTCGACATGTTATTTGTCAGTACACACCATCTCGATTTTCCTACGGCCTTGATCAGAGATTACACATTAATTTTGGCTATAATGTTAATAGTTTCGTCGTTTGTATTTCTAACTCAATAGTGTTATAGTACAATTTTACAATCACACCATGATGAAGTTTGTGCTGATCAGACTTGAAAAAAATTTGATATTCTTTACAAATAGGAAGAAAATCAAACATGCAAAGACATATGGCATGATATATAATTACGATAAACATCAATAAAGCTACTGTAAAATGATCTCTATAAGACTCATTGCACTTTTTCCGTTTGGCATTTCAGATTGAAGCGTTGCTGAAAGACAAACTAAGAACAAATTTCTACGAGGTCCGTAAACGTTTTAAGGATAATGATCCTGAAGGGAGGGGAAACGTATCGAGGTAATTGTTAAACAATTCTCGGTAAGGCACATTGTGACACTGTATATCGTCGGTGTCCTGTGAAAACATCGTATCTGCATTTTTCAAGGTTTGAATAAATATGTCTCATTACGACTTGGTTGCAGATATTTAAAAGTTGTTTGTATAATAATTGAAAAAATGCATAAGGAAACAATCTGTCATATTATATCTTTGAAAACTTGAAAATAATATAATATATTTAATAAATTTAGTTAGTAGTTACGAGTATTTCACACTACAAATGGCTAAAAATCCAGCATATATGATGTAGATACGAGGTATTCCTATGACCGTTGTGTACAATGTAAGATACATGTGAAAATTTCAAAACTTTCTATTGGTCCTGCATTTACAAGCTTTTCACAGGACAAGCAGCATCGACATCTGGTTCAAATTGAATCAAGACATCAAAAATGACAAAAAAATGCAGATACGAGGTTTTCATAGGACACCGATAATAACGTAACACGACAATTTAAAAATGTTATGTAGCCTGTATCATTTTATTGCCACAACTTTATATTATAGTGTTGTATCATTGTTATTGAAACTAGGGAAGCATTTGCAAGAATCCTGACTATGGTCATTGGTCGTCCTATCACTCAGTCGCAGTACAACAGACTGATGGAGCGCGTGGGATTTAAAGAACGCCAGATCATCTCCTTCGTCGAGTTCTTCAGTAACTATCGAGTCATCCCTGACGCCAACTACCCACAGTGGATGGATCCAGTGAACAGACCTGGCGGCACCGACAGAGCGACCATGAACGCCCACGAGGTCCACATACAGCTCAAGGAAAGGGCAAAACAGAGGTAAAGTGTGTTAAAGATGCATACATTTACGTATAGTAAGTTAACGTGTATGTGTCACGTAGAGTGTTAATACACGCTGTATTTGGCACAATCTCTCTCAGAGCAAAGGAATGTGACCCAATACGGAAAAAAAATTGGAGAAAAAAAGGTAGAGAGATTGTAATAAGTAATTAGAGTTTGGAATGATCTAGATTATGTTAAAGAGAATCACTCAGCATTTTGGCGCAAAAAGTGCCATTACGTGACAATGTTGGGTAGGCGTTATTCGCAAATCAATTGATTCACCTGATTTAGATATAAAAGGAAGAGAAAACACAGTCCTTGTTTATCTACATAATTGCATAAATTAATTATATGATTATAAACATTAACTAAAATGTCAAAATGTCATTATATTACGGAAAAGTGCGTTTTGTATATCATACGAAGATATTGTCAAAATCTGTAGGTAATTAGTTTGAACACTTTATTGTAATATTATGTGTGCTTATATCTAAAGGTACTCATATATTTCAAGACAACTATGACCATCCCCCTTTAATAATGTAAATTTGATTACTGAACAGGTTCCTCGACGTAGCCGACATGTTCCCCCAGATGAACCCAGGCGGGTCTGGTAGGATCATGAAGTCAGAGCTGAAACAACTGCTGAACAAGATGATGTATTTCATGGACGATACGGAGTTTGATGAACTGTGGAGCAGGTATGTACAGCAGTATGTCTGCCATCTATATCTCTGCATATCCCTTTCTTTCACTCTTCATCGTACTGTTTGATATGGGTGATATGGTATACAAGTCCTTTCAGACATCCAACTTTGGAGTAAGCATGATATCATTTTGACTCTGTTTTGCGTTGTTGTACAGTTTTAAATACGATAAAGGTTCTATTGTTTAAATTGTATAATGCATCCTGTTGTAATGATGTGATTTCACTGTTGAATAAGCAGAGATTGTTACATCATGCGCACGGAAAGTGTAGTCTGAGTATAATTACGCCAAAAAAAAAATAAATCTATAATAATTTCCATTGACCCATACTAGTTTGGATGTTATTAGTGAGTTATTGTTTTCACAGATATGATCCCAATGGCGAAGGAGTGATTAAAGGGCCGCAATTTCTGAAGGAACTGGGTATCGAGTGGAGGAACGGATCCCAGGAGGTGGAGAGACGATCACCAGCCAGAGAGGAAGGTGCGTGACCATACACTACATGCATGAGTCAATAATGGTTTTATAGGGAAGTGTAGACATCATTGCAGTAGAGGATAGAACCTGCCACAAATGAGCGCTGACGACTCGAGATCATTACAAAACCATTTCATTTTTAGGACAAACAATACCCACCTTGGACACAGATGTGATACTAAGCTTTATGGCAGACCGTGCCCAGAGCAGGGGATGCTTTAACCGTTGGTCGATAAAGGCACTTAACATTTTTTACTTCAGAACAAAGTCGTAGATGCAGTCTAAATAATATGTAAGACTATTTAAAGAAGTAATAAACTTCTAACAGTGGGAAAAATATAATTTAAGAAATAAACAGGTCATGGGCGTCACTTGGTGGAGGACCCTTTAATGCGTGGAGGAGAGGATCAACATGCAAATGGTCCCCCCTCCCAACATCTACTTTTTAGTGTAAATAAAACATTACCACGCAGTAATGTATTGTACATGTATACCATACATACGACCAGAATGCACACAAGAAATCTGTTCTGGGTGAACGGTGGTTCCTCAACAAAAATATTTGTCACAAACGGTCCCCTGCACTCTTCTTCAGAAAATGACGCCCATGAAACAGATTAATGTTTAGAGGATTAATCAGTGAATTATTCATATACAAAGGCACAAGAGACATAATGTATATCACATCTCCAGATTATATTTGATAGTACATGTACATGTAATTAATGTTAGCTTGGCATTAACAATTAAATCGTATGGAATGTCATATTACTAGAAATTTGTCCTAAAAGTTTAAGAAAAATATGCTATATATATTTGTGGCGTTGCAGACCGGTTAAGTCGCACACCACGCAGGAAGGAGAAGGAACGACAGAACCAGCTTGATATAGAGATCTGGCTGAAGGAGAAGTTCAGAGAAGGATTTTTCAACATGAGGGCAGAGTTTGAAGATAAAGACCCCGAAATGAAAGGAACTGTAAGCTATATCATATTTCTCTTTGTGTGTGTGTGGGGTGGGGGTGGGGCACAGACACATGAGTGCGTATAGGTTGTTTTTTGTTTGATTTTTTTTTGTAAAAGTGTTAATATTTATGTTCTATGTATGGCAGTGAACATGACGCCCCAATCTGGGGGCAATAAATGTCTGGGAAAAAAACCAAACCAATTTCTCTTTTACCATGAAGTATCCAAATACGTGCTATAATTTTGTATTACAAAATAGTGAAACGAATTGATAAACAGAAGACAAAATACTGTCCTTGTTTACCTACATAATTGCATACATTTATTATATGATTATAATCAGCAACAGAAATGTCAAAATGTCATTATATTTATGTAAAATTGTGCTTTGTTACAGTACATCGTACAAATAATTATGTCGCCAAAACCTGTAGCTAATTAGTTCGGGCATTTCTAAGGTAACGCTATTGTCTGTAGATGCAGCAGAGTGGAAATGTTGGCGCCAAACTTGATGACTGATGGTCTTTAACTTATTTCTTTTTGGCAGGTCAGTTCTGATGAATTTGTTGATGTTCTTGGAAAGTTCGGATTGAAGCTGGAGAAATCTTTGCTTGGAGCTTTCCTCTCACGTTGTAGTATCCGCATAGTGGGCAAGGGCATCCCATACCGAGAGTTTCTGCACAGATTCCAGGACCGAAGTGAATCCGGTATGCCACATCAAATACTGACAGACCCAAGACACAGGTATGTTCTACACACTATGGCTTAATTGTTTCGATATTGTAGGGACAATTAAATGTAAGAGGTTCAAATAGTGAATGACACCATGGGCGTTATTTTGTGGGAGACATGGGGCGGGGGATATGTCCCCTCTCCTTTTTGGACTCAGGGTGAGGACCAACATGCAAATGCCACCTCCACTTTTTTTTAATATAAATAACACATTACCACGCTGTAATGTATTGTATACTATACATGCTATCAGAATGCACCAAAGATAACTGTTTTGGGTGAAATGAGGTTGCTCAACAAAAATATGTGTGTTTTCAGGTACAACAGACCGGATATAATTGAGGATGACTCGTCTATCTCTGCAATCGAATCACAGCTTATGAACATGTTCCAGAGAGACTTCCTCGCCCTTCTGGGGACATTCAAGTAAGATGCTTTCTATATTATAGAGGACAGTGATGTGCTCAGTCTAATACTGATCCAATCATGCTTCCAGTTTATGTGTTTACTGCTAGAGTGATATTTTAAAGCAAATGTCTAGTTTACAATACTGGTTTGGCAGTGATTCGTGAGTACATGCCATGTCTACTTTATCACAATATCCTTTTGACTCTGCCTTGTGCAGACACGCATTTGTCCATGTCAATGTTTTGAAATGATAATGATTTAAGCGGTGTGTAAGTCAAACATTTAAAATATGTATTTCTCAATTACACTTAGTGACAATAATAACTGAGTTTGACATCAATATTTTGTAGATAAATCCTGGAATATTGTACAAACTGTGAAGACCAAAACATCGCATTTTGATATGTTAATATTGTCATATAAATAGTTATTCTGCAGTTTTACTACTGTATCAATGACACTATGGGTTATTGTATAACACGTATTTTTCGCGTGTCTGTAATGTTCGCTGCTTCATGGGCTACTATTACCGAAAAACAGCAAGGGGTCTTCTATATGCACTATCCCATAGACAGGATAGCACACACCACAGAATTTGATAAACCAGTCGTGTGTTACTAGCTGGAACGGAAAATAACCCATGTGAAAACTATCCCATAAAATGATTTGCGTTGTGGAGGATCGATCCCTCGACCCATTATTTACAAATGCTAGACAATTTTGAAACAACTGATATTTCCACTTCAGGAACATTGACAAACTCGGCCAGGACGTGGTAAGCCAAGAAGAGTTCCGTGCGGCCTTTGAGAGTCGATTCAACATGCCGCTCACTGATCCACAGTTCAGGAGCTTCATGGACAGAGTCCCAATGGATGAAGACGGAAACGTCAGATATTCCCAGTTCATGAAGTTTTTCGATACTAAGTGAGTTAATCATGTGTAACACCAGAATACAACCCACGTTGCAGACATTAAATTGATTATTGTACAGTTCTAGTATAGGTAAGACGCAAAACATAGACCTAAGATTTCCACGAGGACCACTTTTTGACGTGTTATTTGTAAACTATGCTTCTGTGATATACAATGCTTCTGGCATCAGAAAACGATTAACATTTAAGTTATCATGTGTTCAAAGTTTTTAATACTGAAATATTACCCATTTATAGTTAAAATAATATACAATGTCATGTTCTTTTTTGTTACCTGCATGTTTTTCCTTATGTAATTTATAGCGAAAAATACAAAATACAAAGTCCACTACAAAATTTAATGTACATAAATAAATAAATGATTTCTGTGAATGGTCTATCAGTAAGTCCACAGTATTCACCATTCCCGAGATAGATGTTTCAGTCACTGAATCTTGTTGAGAATTGTTTAGGAATGTGATTCTGCTTACTCTGTTTAAATGATCAAGTGCCAGTGTTTGATAAACTAATTTTAAGTTTTATAAAACCACACGTGATGGACATAAACATTTTTTAAAAACATCTTTGTTAATTGTAGAATATTAATATATTTATTTAGTCTTGAGTTGCAAAGTTACATCAGTTTAAATGTGAATATAGTAGTTTACAAATATTATGATAAGTATTTTACCGATTAATCATTGTTAAATAGACTAATGTACAGATATAATAATTATGTTTATAGCTTAAATCACTAAAAGTATAGATGTAATATGTATATCAAAGGAAGTATAATTTTATATATGTACATGTATATATAACTGGATGTATGTAAATGTATGTGAACGTATGTGTATGTATGTATAAACAATATTGTATAATTCAGGCAATGATACAAGGCACCCCATCCTTGACATTGTCTTATTGATCTGGGGCAATAAAGAAAACTTCTTTTTTAATATGGCGTTTTAATCGTTTGTCTCCTTTCAGAGGAAAAGCACAAAGTCTATTTTTGTCGAAACCTCAAGTACCTGCAGACGTGCCCCAACAACCCGAATCACCTGTAGCAGACGACCAGGAGGAAGAGATGGATGCTCTGGACGAAGACATGGGCAAACGACCTTGCAAGGAACTGTTCAAGTTGATTAAAGTGCTGCTCAACACGAACTTCCAAGAGGTAGAACGGACATATTACAGCCTGGACGAAAACAACACGAGACGAATCACACCGGAGATGATGTATCAACTGTTTAAAAGGTTATTATTATTATCATATAAAATAGAATTCAAATTTTAGCTATACCCATGGTAGTAACCTGGCGGGGGACAGGGTTGGGGTGGGGGGGGGGACATGTTCCTCCACGTTTTAGAATGGGGGTACCAACGTGCAAATGTCCCCCCTCCCCCATCCAATTTTTTAGTATAAATAACACATTACCACGCAGTGAGGAAATGGGTGTCATCCAGCTTAACCATCCTCCAGGTACGGACCAGGGGCCATGTTCCTGAAGGTATCAGACATCTTCGATATCATCAACTTTGTGTCAACGAACTGTTAACGATATCGTTAGGCATAACGATATTTTATGGCAACATGGCCCCTGGGTCGCATTTTATAACATTCTACTTATTTTTATTCCAGCTTTGACTTTAACCCTGAGATAACTCGAGGTGAGATACGAGATCTATGGAAGACGTTTATTACAAATTCGGACAGGACATTGGATTATCATCAGTTTGTCCGCCATTTTGGATTTTCTATACGATCGGCAGCGTTCCCCAATGCCAAGTTAAATCCCCCTCGTCGTGGTGACTGTGACTTCATGCTGAGGTCGAGAAAACTGAACTGTGATTCTGACATGCTTGAAGATAGTCTACGATCAAAGGTCAGATATTTCTTTTTCTTTTGCTATTGTACATTTTGGTTTTGATCAATTCTAATTGTAAACTATGTAAGTGTGTTGTGTTATAACTCCAGTAAGAAGGAGAGAGGGTCTACTAAGTTAGCAAACTTTGCCTAATCCTTTTGTTGTTTACGGGGGTAGGGATTTTACGCCATAAAATAATTACATTTTCAAACGAGAGAGATTGTCTTCACACTCTTTGCTTAAAAACGTTTACAAAATTATTATTTTTAATGAGTACAACAGTTGAATTTGGTGATGTCTGATACACTTTCGACTATGATTGAATCATTATGCATTAACCTTATTAATTACAAGACAAAATGATAAACATTATACATTGAATTGACTGACTTTTTATAAGCGGATTGACAAACCTGCACTTCATTGTTTACCAACAAGCAAAACATGCATCTTGCTGTTTTTAGGTTGAGTTTATGTGGGATGACCTTCAGAGGGAGTTTGTGAACATGGACCCCTACTCGACTGGGTTCGTAACGAAGGAAGAGTTCAAGGACGTTCTCACGGAGCTGTGTATCCATCTCAGTGACTGGGAGCTGGAAGGTCTATCTGAGCGATTTGCAGTCCACAAGGATGGCAGGTTGGCTAGACTCGTACACGACGTTACTGTAAACAAACACATCAGTATTCAGGCCTTTCCGCAGAATTTTTTTAAAGCACTTACATTTTCAAAAATTAGGAATATAATAATAATTTTTGGTAAAATACATGAGTAAAACTTTGATAGATTGAGCATTATACATTGTACAGGGACAAATAACTGAATTTAAGGCCCTTATAAATTCATTATGATAAATCAAAAATGCTTACACTTCCCTTAAAATAAATCAATGCGCTTACAAAAACAGGTAAGGAGTAGGGGCCACCTACGACTTATGGCTCTGGGGAAACCTCTGAGTATTATTGTACCAATTAAAGCATCTCATATTGTAATAGTAACTACAAGTTTAAATCTCTTAAACCTGTATGAGCTGACAGGCCCGTAGCCAATGGCTACCGGTGACTTTGTTTTTCTCTCTCTATATTAACATTGTTTTTAGATCGCACCCTCGTGTGACGCACTTCGTGCCTCAGCATAAGCCTAAACGACCCCCACCCCTCTCAAAACTGAAAGAATTCATTTGTTGAAAACATGTAATAATAAAAATTACTTTATAGTAAAAAAGCATCTAATACATTATGGATTCAAGACTTATAAGCATTTAGAAATATTTCTACTTGACTTTAACCAATATTTAATGGCAAATGTTGACTGAGGGAAAAGTTATTACATTGTCTTGCATTATGAATTGTTATCCTAAATATATACCTTCCCTTTTATCACTGGATATTCTTGTCTTTTTCAGAATATCCTACACAGAGTTCCTGAAACCATTTGCCCTACGAAAGAAAATCTGGCGTCACGGCAACAACATGTTGTCGCTGCTACAGCATGCACAACCTGAGCTTCCCATTTCTGACATTGTTGCGCCTCCTCAGCAGGGTTTAACAGGCCTAACAGCCAATCTCAGACAGAAGGTTCGTTGTGAAGCAAGGCTATCACTTGTTCTATGGGCGTCACTTGGGGAGAGGCCTTAATATAGGCATTGCCTGTTGGTCACTCCCCAAAGTACGTGTTGTAATAAATAAATATTGTTTAAATTTTTTTTTTTTTTAAATGGGCGTCACTTGGTGAGGAATAGGGGGAACATGCCCCTCCCTCCACCTTTTGGAGAGGGGGACCAATGTGCAAATGTCCCCCCCCCCCACACCCCGTACATTTTTAGTATAAATAACACATTACCACGCAGTAATATATTGTATACCATACATGCGACGAGAATGCACTAAAGACTTCTGTTCTGGGTGAATGGTGGATGTTCAACAAAAATATTTATCACAAACAGTCCCCTCCACTTTTCTTAAGAAAATAACGCCCATGACTTGTTCACATTTTCATTTAGTATAAACCAAATATTATTGTGGAAAATTTAAATTTATTACTGCTGGCCCATCATCAATTATTGGAAATCTAGAAAATGAGATATATTAGTAAACTAAAATCAATGTAACTATTACCACACAACACGTACAATGTATATAGACTGCATTGAAGGGCATTCCGTAGTCTGTGC
>JAULBR010102236.1:0-11040 GCA_032355825.1 Melanodrymia aurantiaca | reverse complement strand
TATTTTTTTAATATTGATAAAAAAAGGAAGGTAAATTGGGGGCGCGGTCAAAAAGACCCCCCCCCCCCGATCCACAATGGCTACGGGCCTGCGCCTTCTGAATTCAATAAGCACACTCTAATCGTTGCATGTGACAAAGTTGGTACTTTTATAACTCGTGTAACGATATCATCCAAACAGTGGCCCAACTCACTTTACGTTATACGATTAGTAGGCCTACGAGTCTTTCAAATTAAATATTTCCGAATTGTGATTCACACAAAATAACTGCGCAATGGTATGTGGATTTTGATATAACACAAATGAACTGCTAAATGGTATGTCGATGTGTATTAGCATTAAAACGAACCATCATTGTACTAGTTCTGTCCGCTTGCTATTCCAGACGGGTAAATATGTCATTACTATATCATGTTCAGTCAACGAGGCATATAAAACATTCCGGGGTTGGCTAGAAATAAGGTAATTACAAGACAAATCCGACAGCTTTCGCAAATCCCTATTTTTTGCTTTATGTTTAAGCATCAGTGGTTCGTTGAATACAGCGGTGCTGGCTAAACGTCCATGTTAAAGCGAACCACTCGCCATTTTAGCGCGATCACGCGGCTAACAGGTTATGCAAGTTAGAAGCAAATTGATTTGTGTATAACACAAGAGAAAACACTGTTATTGTTATCTACATAATTGCGTAAAATTGCCTGTTTTTCGTTGTATAAATAAGTCCACAAAACACACAACCAAATAGTTTGAACACTTCTAAGGTCAATGCTATTGTCTGCAGATGCAGCATGCTGTAACGTTTGGCGTCGATAACGGTGAGTGAGGGGCTGTAGGGTACTAACTCCATTCCGGAAACACCTTGGATATACAGTTATCGATAATCTAAGTAGGAAACTATAAACAAAATTGTTCTTTCGAAAACTGTCATGAAGCTTATCTGAAATTTACAGTATAGCCTTATACCTAAGTATAACTTAATTTATATTGTATTCTTATAATTATATCAACCAGTAGAATACAACAGTGATTGCCTGTATCTTATAACTGAGTTGCAGGTTTTGACAACTAAATTGTATATTTGAGGTCAGAACGAGATAAAAGGTTTATTAAATTCACCCTCAACACCGATTAACATGCAGAGTAACGAGTTGCCATCAAGGATTAAACTACACATTACGATCACAATATATCTATATACATGTACATCTAAGTTCAGTTGAGGTTTGTTCTCTGTGTGTGAGTTTAATTTATTGTATATCGGTTTTTCAAGAAACATTGGTGAGACTGAGAGCTGTAAAGATTGAGTTTATTACGAAACCATTAAAAGCATCTGGTAAAAAACTTCGCCTATTTCTGTTCCCAAGTCCATTAGTAGCATGGTGAATACCACTCCATCCTGAAAGAGTGTTTTATCAATAATTCTCTTAATTACAAACCCAGGGTCACAACAATCGACTAAACCGTGGCAAATAATTACAAATTAACGTAAAATAATCCAAACGCATAGAGATTACACAATTCTTTCTCGCCATCTTTTCGTTCGTTCAATAGTGAGAGAGGGAAAAGACGACTGCAAATTGTAGTGGGATCAATGGTCGCCAGCCACCAGTGTCTGTGTGTCGGTACGTACGGTGATTTTACATTGATTTGAGAATCGGATAATGAGACGAGAATGCAAATTACCGCTTTTAAAGGTTCACTAAGTTCTCCAACAGCCCAGAAAGAGATGTTCATGATAGATCGGAGAATTCTTCAGGTGGCATCTGTATTCACGTCTCCAGGCATTAGGCAACACATCAGCGCGTAGCTTGGATACGCAACACTCGTCATATTACCTATATACCACAATACAAACTTGCTTTCTTCGTGTCGTTAATTGTTATATGTTCATGATCCGCCGAGCATGGGAAACTAATGTGAAAAATACACAAATAATGCAATAATTATTGTCAATGATATGCACTAATTGTCCTGGTCAGAAAGGAAACATGTTCTGCTGTTCTGGCGTCATTTGACCACGTTAACCACATCATGGGACCGCCCATGCTGTCTGTGTTGATACGTGAAGTTGGTCGTGATGAGAGCGTTGATAGATTAGCATACCGGCTAATATGACCGGCAGATGTTGTGTCTGAGTATTGTCAAAATCAATAGTATTGTAAGTTCGATACTCGGTGATTTCTTCTGCTATTACGACATCACACAACACTTCTACAGTTTTGCAATTGATGATAAAACACTTATGTGCACAAGTGGGATTCGAACCTACTGCTCAGATTCGCATGGCACTTGACAGTCCAACACAAGTTGCACAACAAACTAATCCTGTTTAAGACGACAGTAAATAAATTAAAGAGGTTGCCTCGCCCTGGGTACGGCCTTGACATTGGGATCAGACATTTGATGGTGGACTGTACCCATGGCGAATGTGCCTGAACCATAAGTGGATGGCTATTGTTTTTGCATAACGTTTTAATAAATTGTTGTCAGTCAATAAAATGAATTATTATTTTTTTATATATAGTTTGATTAACCTAAATAAGTATTACAAATGTAAACTGCCAATATTATTTATTATTGGCATGATTACAAATAAAAAAGAATTGTTATCTTTTGAAAGTAACTTTTTTTTTCATAATAAGAAAAACGTAATCAAAATACACCAAACTCGTATCACTGACGTTAGTGACCTTATTGGATATTACATTATACAAAGTCATTATTGACTTTACTCACACGCGATCAGAACGCCATTTTCTATAAACACTTCCTTTGAAATTCGTATATTTATCAAACAATGTTTTAGTGGACTTTATTGTCTTTTGAGAGACCTAATACATATTTTTGTACAGCTAAGTAGCATATGTGTTATTGTCAATTCGATGCATGGACCTTAAGATCGTCAAAATTTACGGTATCTGAAATACCACACCCAAGAATTTTGTAATCGTTTAAAAAATTTCAGGAACAAAACATCACAAGCAGAAACCGTCTCCTTCGTTAAATACACATTCTTGCAAAATTACCGAAGTTTTTACACATAAAAGAACGGACGAATGAACCAACAAATGAAGGAATAGTTTAAATATAGCAAAAATCCCATTCGTCGCATGTGAGATTTTTATGGGATTTTTAATCCCATTACTCACTACAACCCAGAGCGATTGCTGCGCAAGGCTCAATGGGTAGGTGTACTTCCACTTACACAGACCAGTGACCACAACTTGTTCAAAAAAAGGCCATGGTATGTACAGTCCTGTCTGTGGGAGGACAGTGTATACAAAAGAGCCCTTGCTACTCATCAAGAGTAGTGTGGTTCCTCTATAATACTAACACTAACTTCTGTTATGGAAAGGTAGTCGAGGCAACTGCATTGCGTGACCACGAATGACATGCTTGAACCTTAATTGGATATAAACACGTAAATAAGTTATAACTAACTAACATCGGCTATTAGATGTACCTCTACAGCATATTTTTTATTAAAAAATAAAACATTAAATATCGTTTATGTGATGACATTGAGCTGAATGCCAAACTGTTATCTGAATTACATACTAAGCATCACCTCCAGTAATCTGACGGTAAACATAGCGCTTGAGGAGTCGTTATAACATTTATTCCCTTCCTTTGATACACAAAACGCTAAGTGTCGTTTATAGCTCATCCGTTGAGGCACTTAAATTGTCATTATGTCAAATTACATTTAGGAGTATATTATATTACATCCTAGCGTCAATGAGAAATGTCACTGTCCTTGCGCAGTTAATGTCATTTGTAACATATTTCTGTATAATGGAGCTTTTTCTATAGCTAAAATAACATAAACTTACGTCTTTTTGCTTACCACATCAATATAATTATGTGTTATCCAATGTATTCTGGTCATCCAAATGGTTATAATTGCTTAATGTGCAATGGCCTCAAATAGTTTATCTCGTGCCAAATTATTGTAGACAGAAGCCCAAGAACTATATTAAACTACTACGTAAGCATTGGATGTACATTGTTGTTATATCTGTAATTCAGTTAGTTAGTTAGTTAGTTAGTTATTAAGGTTCAAGCACGTCTGTCATGGTCACGCAGTCCAACTGCCTCGACTGCCTGTCCAGGACAGAAGTTAGTGTTTATAAAAACTTCGTAATTTACGAAAAACTTAAGTTAAGAATTTTTTTACTATTGCTTTCAAGAAGCAGACGAATATACAAAATGTAAGTAAATGTCAACTTTAATAAATAAAAATACTCTATTCTCCAGAATTATTAGATATTTGTAAGTACGGTGGCACTCGTCTTAAAACTCGATACTGTATGTTACATTTCAATGTCATTACACTATATTCCTTCTCGTCTATAAATAGTCGCTCTTTTTTCCCCACTAAAATTAAAATAATTAATGTAATATGTTTACCTCATTCGTGTGACAAGACCTCGTTGCAATTATCTTGTGGTAGTTAATTATGGTAGTTAAGCATGTGGGATGGATTAATTTGCGTATAATTATCACAAATCCACCTCATTTGTTGGTGGAATAATACCAGTGCATACTTACATTATTATCATTAAAACTGTTTGTGAAAGTCAAATTAGGCTGACGAGGTTGCAAAAACACAATGTCATATTCATTATGCGAATGAGCAAATACCCACTGGTTTTATTATCCACGCAGTCTGGTTAATGACTCGGGAATAGAATAGAAGGGCAGCCAAGTCTAGATAAGAAGTATGGCTGCATGATGTCTAACATAATAGCGCACATACATCCGGTTTTCCGCATACACGCTTTATATATATCTGTTAAATGCACTCAAAGCTATGTAATACATGTACATGTATGTATTTTTGTTAAACTTGTATCATATGCTGTGGGAGTGAGATCAAGCTCAGTGGTTAGATCATCTCCAAAAGATCAGTGGACCAGTTTAGACCGTTGGGGTTTTCCAGTTCATATCCAATTGAGGTTCAAACACGACTGCCCTGGGCATGCAGCCCAGCTGTTGTCTCAGGTGTCTGTCAATGTGTTGTTATTATGAGAGGAAACCCGCTACTCCTATTTGCCAAGAAGCAAGGGCTATTTTATATGCACATTCCTTCAGACAGAACAGTACCTAGCACAGCCTTCGTTAAACCAGTAGTAGCACACTGGCCGGTGTATGTGGTGTACAGTTAGTATATTACTGTATATAACTCAATAGCCGATGTCTTTTTTCGTGCTGGGGTGTCGTTAAACAAATATATAATAATAATAATTTTGTTCGTTTACACCATAATTATGTTGACACCCAATAGCCGATGTCTTTTTTTCGTGCTGGGGTGTTGTTAAACAAACATATAATAATAATAATAATAATAATACTATATAGCTCAACGACGGTCGATATTACGACACTGACAAATACGTAATACTAATAGCATGGTAATATTTTGAGTATATAATGACTTGTATTGTTTTATTACCATTATTTTATTAGCATTTGCTTTTCTAATTTTAATAATGAGCAAACTTGTGTCCGCTTATGAAGCCAGGTGGGGAAGTGTAGCGTGAGATATTTAGTTCTAGGATAAGACAAATGGTTAGAAGGGGCATCTTTCTTAATACCCTGTGGCAAACAACTAGTTGTGCCGACGGCGTTGTGGATGAAGGGTCTCAGTTGACAGTGTTTTCAATTATTTTACAAAATTGATACTCAATTGTCACTTGTCCACGGTCATTCGGGTGTTCCGCAGGTAACGATGTTCGCAGAATACCAACGTAGTATTACTTATATGTATACTAGTATATAAGATGTGTATAAATCAAGAGATGTATCATTATTGGCAATGTGCAAGACGCAAAACATTCTAAGGTCTATACGGCTCACCTTCACAAATCAAAATCAATAACTGCTAGAATCTTACACATGGATGCCTTTAATGTTAACATCGTCTAAACTTACTCGGGGCTAGCGTCGATTGATCACATTTCACAAATAATTGAGTATAATGAAAGCACAACAAGAGAAAACGTCGCCATTGCATAGCCTCGTGAAAGATGAATGGCCATTGGCGACATGACGTCATACACTACACGTGACTAGCTTCAGGGCGCGGTGTTGTACACTATTTATTTCCGCCTCTTATTTCTGCAGGATGTTGTTGTCGCTCAACAAACAAAATATACAACACAAATTAACGATCACTATCTGTCCACCTTGCGTACAGCCTTGACATAGGCTTCTGAGTCTGACCTCTGTTCGCGGATCCTAAGGATATGGATACGATAAATGTACTGGTACTTTGTAGCACAGAGTAGCCTACTTTATATTATATAATAGCCTAAGGTCAAAACAAATTATGGTGATCGTACCTGAAAAATGGGCCGCCTCTGAATTAAAATTTTTTTTTTTTTTGGTTAACAACTGTTTAAAATGCATTGAGATAGCAGCAATTCAACTTTCGTAAGCACCGTAACAGGTTTAACGATCACCAGGTCCATCTGGCGGCCAACATTGCGATGTGTACATGAATGAAATGTAGTCCATTATTAACATGTAGTCCAATATTAAAATGTCCTTAGAGTTGTCATCTCTGTACCTGGTTTCCAGGGTTGTATAATGTTTTTCACAACAAAATAAACCCCCACCGCCCGCCCGTCCCTGATTTGTCTAATGATAATTATTATATTTTATGTCCTGCCAACTTTGAAACACTTTTTTTTTGGTTAATAGTTTTGCTTTGACCATTTAAAAACGTGTAGCTTTGGAGTCTGAGCACTCAGTTCATTTGAATGTCATTGTCATCAGTGTTAGACAGCTGACCAACATACAATGATGTATTTTCATATGCCCTTGACATGATTTCCACTCAGACACTGGTCTCCGCAATGTAGATCAATCAAGACTGGCAGGTAAAAAAAAAAAGATTTAAAATATAAAAAAGACAGGTAGGTCCTGGGTTCACATTGCGCTCGATGCGATTGGATTTCTAATCGCAGTATCGGCTCAAACCCCATGTGAGTGTTTCGCAAGTCTGATTCGGAAGGTGATTAACAAAGGTCGTGGTATCTACTGTCTTATCTGTGTAGGAAAATGCATACAAAGATCAACTGCTGTTTAGTAATAAGCAGCGGGTTTCCTCTCATACTAACAACAACTTCTGTCTTGGGCGGGCAGTCGATGCAGCTGGACTTCGTATCCAGGACAGACGTGTTTGAGCATTAATAGGATATATGTTATAACTAATGTACTGAAAATAAGTCATCGAAAAATAGCAAATTGGAATGATCTGTCCTTGCACGAAGCCGGCCGGCCGGCCATTCACGTACGCGTAAATGCGTGAGCGTAGTGCGTATGTGTATCCGTGACAAATCGACCATATACAAAACATACGTCACGCACATGGATGGATCCCTTTATCTTTTGTATAGGATGGCCAGCTTAAAGTTAAGATTCCATATACGCGATATGAAGTATGCGATCTGCGAATGCGACATAACATGGACAACATGTAAATACAACAGCTTGATTCCATATGTCCGACTGCAGTTACTATTATAATGTTGAAGTTATAGTCTCATAGATGTGTTATATTTTGCTATTTTAATATGTATTTGTTTTTGTAACTATGAGACTGTGACTTCAACTATTACTTACTCTATGTACACTGGTCAGTTGTTCTTTGATTTTCATTTATTCTATATTATGTATCACATGCTCCATTCTTGTTTCTATTGTATTGTCCACATGTAAGGAAAAGGCGTTAATATTGGCATTGCCTGTTCGCCAATCCCTTTTGTGTTTCATGAAAATAAATATACAGTGTAGTTTAAAAAAAAAAAAAATTAAAATGCGATTTGCGTAGACGGCAAACTGAATCGCTCAATGTAGCAGTTGTGTGTATTCGCATTCGCAGACCATGTGGAATCTTAACTTTAGTCCGCAGTAAAGTGCGACATCAACGACCCATTGCAATAATACACTTAATACTCTTAAGTTAGTCATCCATGTTAAGTAAATCCGTGAGCGTAATGCGTATGCGTATCCGTGAAAATGAGATCCTATACAAAATAAACGTCACGCATTATACGTGCACATAGATGTAGTCTTTGATCTTTTGTGTAGAAGTCGAATGTTCACGGACACGCAAACGCCCATGACACTCACTAAGCTGATGTATTTACACGCTTATGGATGACTAGCTTTAAAAATAAAATATTTGCTCTCGTTTGATAATTATCGATAGATTATTGACGTATAAAAACGCAAGTATAGGCGTTCATTTGTAAAGTAAATAAAATATATATACATTGTATATGACTATTAAAAATTATATTTGTTCGTTATTTCAAGAGCAGTTTTGATACATTTATCATCTTTTTATTAAGGCTATAACTTTGATTATCGTTTAAATACGTAATTTCTGGTAATTAAGTTTATTTTAAACCTATTAGAATCTCAAGGATACATTATTTTTATAATTGTTACATTTTATCTGGAAATACCGATCTATCTGATTATTTCTTGCGCGCTGTGTAAGGTTTGCTCAACCTTGTATTTGATTGATAACTTTATTGAATTAAATGATTTTGTGAAAACACAAATTCGTTGTTAATGACGTCAAGTTATCGAGCCAAACACAGGTTTATGGTGTGTGGTTTGTGAATGTCTGCAAGTAGTTTACAGGGTGGTGATTGGCACCTATGAAAGGCTATAATCTGTTAGAAAATACCATGTTTTGAGAATCTGGTCCCAAGATCATTTGCTTGCTTCATTTGGTTTGGTTTCCACAATGTTGATAGCATAATTTTAAATTGTTCATAGCAGAATTGTTCACTGTCCGCATTATGTTTCCGTATGTGCATGAACCAGACTTTCTAATTAAAAGTAACCTAAGTTCAATTTCACTTTCCGTTACATTGACGATTTCATGTTACCCTCCAGGGTTAAAAATAGAAGCAACAATAGAACGAATAAAACCTGTTTCATGCCTTGATCTTTGCGTAAAGATTGAAAACAACACATAAAGTAGTACGATAAAAAGGATTATTTAAACGTTCCAAAAATCAATTTCTCCTGTAAGTGGAACAACGTGTCGTCTGCTCTGGGGCGGTATTTATCAAGCGACTTAAGTCAGAAATAAGACTTAAGTCTAAGAAAAAACTTAAGTCTCTACGATTGTGACTTCAGTTCTAAGAAAGAAAAAAAAAACCTAGACATAAGTTTTGGACGTTTTTGACTTAAGTATTAAGCTTCCTCCCAAGGTGTCTTAAGAATTCTACAAAAACTTAAGCTTACGTTGGTGTCTAAGTCAAAACTTAAGAAAAACTTAAGTTGTTTGATAAATACCGCCCCAGGACATAAAAAAGGAAAATTAAAGTTCTGAATTTAAAGAAAATTTAGTGAAAGTAAGCGATTAGAATAAAGTGGTATTTAGAGTTAATATACATAAATAAAAATTATTATTAAAGTTAGAAATTAAGATTAATTTTAGAAACCAAAATTAATAATCTATATCGCATGGGAGAGAATTATTTGGTTATAATTATCAAAACCATAGAATTATTTATCGTTACATACACACGTAAGCCGATAATCGATATTCATCCAGCAGCGCTAGTCTGATGTAAAGGAATTAGTTTATTGACACGAGATGTCTATCTGAAAGATTGGCTCATGGCGGGGTATACTGCGCGACATTAGACAAGCGTAAGCCAGCCGCATGTAGGAATATGTCGACACTCAGTTATTTTTATTCTTAAATGTGTTAAGAAATAGCAGGACAAATGTTTATGTTTATTAGACTTAGTTCCTCTCGATATGAATGTCAATGCCATCTCTGCTTAAAACATATTTACTGACCCCAATTATTTCTAAATACAAAGACATTTTATGCAAATATAGAGTAACGCTAATACATCTGACAGTAGAAACTGACATTATATAAAAAAAAGTATTTCATTATTTATTTAACAAGTGTTTTGAAATAACTTTTATGTGTGTATTTAAATGTTTTTTTTTTTTTACACAATTATCACATTGCTTGTATTTATTTTGCTAAATAATTGTTGGGAAAACAAAACTCATTATCACATAATGCATTTCAGAAATCAGTTTCTGTATAGAAATGCTATCAGATCACACTGTTCCTATAAAGTTACTTTATTATTGTTGTACATGTATTAAAAATGAATGCATTTTTTTTTACATAAAATCAATGTGCACCGTTGAAACCATATTCCCTTCGATTCTGATAACATCTTATTCTGAATAGGTTCCATTTGTCAGTAACCCATCACCATTTAAATGGTAACGATCGAATTAAACCAGTTTGAATTACATTTGATTGACACGCCGAGTACGCACAGAATCAGAGCGGGTATTGAATTCATTATTTCGAGTTTACGACAGATGTCACAAAACGAATGCATCCAAGCATTAATAATAAGAATAGTACCAATTTGATCAAACTGTATCTCCGCTGGAGACAGTCCAGAGTTCATTTAAATACTGTTTCGCCGAATACAGTCATGTTGGTTCGCAATTTAAGCAGTGATGACATCACGTGTTTGCGAAAGGAGATAAATCGGACTGGGTTCAGTTAGAACATTTTGATAATCTTTGGATTGTTAACGTTTTGGAACACGCATCTTAAACTGCAAACATTTTCTTAAAATATCGTTTTAATACACATCATATTTTACATAATATAATACTAATAATATTATTTTACATGTCATATCGTATATTTTACATATACTATTTTTTACATATAATATACAATATATAAATTAATGACGCATAATTATGTGTTTGTAACATTGAAATAGAACATAATTATGTTCATAATACATGATACAGTCGAACCCGTTATAAAGACCACCTATCCATTGCGGACACTTCCGATATGTAATGTACGCATGCACATGCATGTATTTCAACCTGTATATGTTACAGTCAATGTGTAAAATTAGACAATGTGTACATTTCCTGAAATTTTCAGGCACTGTACACATTTCCTGATTCACTCAGGCAATGTGTACATTTCCTGACATGTTCAGTCACTGT
>JAULBR010102225.1:0-11041 GCA_032355825.1 Melanodrymia aurantiaca | reverse complement strand
TGGATTTATACCCGATATATTATCAACCAATATTTAGCAACATGATGATTACGTACCAAATAATAGATTCAAAATATGTTGCTATGGTTCCATGTCATCGTGGTATATTGGTGACGTCATAGGTCATCAAAAGATGTCGGAGTGGTGTGAAAAAAACAGTTCAACATATCCCATTATTTAGTATTTGTAATCGTCGCGTTTAAATTGCAGATTTTGCTTATATTTTATACTATGAGTATGTTTTGGTTTCATCTTTAGTATTAATTTTATGATATATTTTGGACTGATTATTGCCTACAGTAGTATAAATAGTGATTGATATATTGATTCTGAAAACGTCTCTGAATACGCACACATGCATGTTTTGTTAATTTCATTGCTCATTTCTTGCGTTATTTATGAAAATAATGTTATTTTTACTCAATAATAGGGTTAATTCAGTACGTTGCAATGCACGTTTATTATAGTTGCCATTGTATGTATAAATTATACTGCATTGGTGATAGAAGAATCGCACATTTACATTCTGGTAGTACTGTATTTTCCCGGTTATCAGTGGATGTTGGCAGACTTTGGATTCAATACATGAGCTCATATACATGTTGCAAAGTGTGTTGAAAGGACATTGGACTTGAAACTGCTTAATGACATGCTCACATTCAATGCACTTTGTGATCATTCCAAAAATGTGACGTCGATCAATATATATTTGCAAATATATTTTGGATTTCAAAGGTACACATCTTACTATAGATCTCAATCTAAATGACGACAGCGACATGAACAAATGCGTATCTATGCACCACAAGACAGTGTCGAAGGGACATTATGATAATGTAGAGATGTCACGAATCACTGCCAATGAATGCAGTGGTGTGATGATGATACCAGTTGAAAGCAGAGGGTGTACTTATTCAAGGTCGTGGAATGGATGAAAACGGTTAATGCCTTGGGTTCTTCTTATGCTGAAATCATTGAGGCAGTGCAATCATTGACAGGTTCATACTATACAGCAAGGTATCAGTACAAGGAAATCAAGTAATCTTGGAAACATCATTACCATAAGGACATAGACGAGGTTATTTTGTTTGCAAAATTTCAATCGGTTCACTTTTAGCTGACTACTGAAAGTGAAATCCACAACGTGCCAAGCAGAAAGTTGCACCATTCTAGTAACAATTTATTAACAAAATGCATTCAATTTGTATTCTTGGACCAGGAAACGTTCATTAATTGTGAAAACTTTTAAGCGACATACACGTTTTGTTCCAGAGACTGATCAATCCTCGCAAACAACAGACCTCTACAAGGAGGATATCTTAAATATAAACTGTCCACTCATCTAACAGTTCTATCTGACAACTATAGTTTACTGAGAGACTAAAAAGAGGCAGCATACGTCAACAACAGTACCAGAAACAGATTTAATAGACTCGTCACAAAATGGCTTCAGGATTGAATGTGTTGGATGCACAGGTTTCCCAAGAGCATTACCTACAACAACCTTTGATTAACCACTGCTTAGAACAGGAAAAACTACAGAGGGTCAGCTAAGAAGGATCGATCCTTCGACCTCACTCAAAACAGAAGGACACTATGCCCACTATGCTAAATCCAACTTACCCACTGAAGAATTGAACTTAAATTATAGGTATACACACAGCCCGGATATTGCGACTATACACGCGAATAAACCTACGATATCTCTACAGGTAAGAGTTTATCCACTATCTAATGCCTAATTCAAATTGAAACAGCACCGATGGCTTTCTGACATAATTATACTGATTAAAACGCCAAACAATTACCTGTAGTAATAATTATAATTATTATCATAGATGTCCTCGCTTCAAATGTCACTACACAGCAATACAGTGATATTTGAGCTTATTTACCTCTGCATCAAATCTCACACCTTCCAGCAAATGCTCCGATCCCTTGTGTGTTACGTTGCCGAAATGAACCTGTATTTTGGCGAACACATATTGATCCGTGTTTCGATATGGAACTCCAGTGAGAATGGGCGAACTATAAGCCGAAACATCGAACTGCGGCATATGACCTGAAAACCAAACAAAAAGAAGAAATATTTGAAAGCCAATCGTTTTGAGCGAAACCACCGTTTCGTATAGGATTCCGTCATTTTTGATGAAGTTTTCTCCGCATCGGAGATTCAAATCGTTAACACTGGATTTTACAGTGAATTTGGACACGACAGACACGGTTGTTTCATTTTTACTACTGACCTAATTATTTATTATAGAGTTTCCGTCGGGGAAAGAGTTGGTATACGCCCCTCAAAATCTGTGTGCACTTGCACCACACAAGCCTATCAGTGGAATATGGACGTAATATACATCACATCCACACGTCAACGATATTACGTCCATTTATGGACTATGTGTGTAAATAAGACAATTGAAATGAGTTCACAGTATATTGAAATGAGTTCACAGTATATTGAAATGAGTTCACGGTATATTGAAATGAGTTCACAGTATATCAGTATATCAATAAAGTTGTTTACTCGATTATTCGCCTAGTATATTTATTTTATTGTTCTGCCTGTACATTGTGTTATATTGTACCTATATATTATTCATTGTAAATATTCTCCTGTAACCCCTATCCTGTCTTGTCAAAGTTGTCATGTAAAATCTGATTGTTTATGTTTTCCCATATGCCGTTGCCTAATAGCCTGGGTGTAATAAAATTCACAGGCGCCTGTTTCACAAAACATTGTAAACGTAATTTACGTCTAGTTGTGGACGTAAACGTAATATAAGTAGAGAAAATACAACCATGATTAGTAGCTGAAACATCGTGGGGTTTTGGTCATTTGAGACATATTACACGCGGACGCTATTCATTCTTGAAGACAATTATGTTTAATTACATTTTGGGAAACACTTTTATTCAGATAATTACGTTTACGTCCACAACTAGACGTAAACTACGTTTACGATGATGTTTTGTGAAACAGGCGCCTGTTCTGTTCTGTTGTGTTCTGGCGGAAAGCCTAGCGTGCCTGATATGATAACTGACCGTCATTGTAGATAAATCCTCTCACTTCGCCGTATGGCCGTCCAGTGTAGGCTATGCGGTGATTCACTCCGCATTTTGCATAGCTATTTCGTAGGTCGATCGGGCTCTGGGAGTATAATCCACAACAATATGCATCTTGGTCCCATTTTCCAGGACCTATGATAAAATATATACATGTATAACAATATATATATATATGCCATTTCCGTATATGCATGCCGCATCAGTATTCTCGTAAATATAATTATTATAGAGAATAATACACGAGCGGCCGTCAGAGATGGTTTTACGAGTTATTAGATCATTGATCTCTCTAACGTAAACGAGTGTAATTTTCTATTTCTTACAAACCCAGAAAAACAATTTAAACAAAATAATGAAACGAACTGCTGCAACTATAAATCGAGTAAAATGGAATTGGTAGAATTTCAAACATACGAATGAATAATTATATAGTGTTGACGTCTGTGATGTAAAATAAATCCCCTTCTCCTTAAACTTATCATTCTTCTCTATTATTTTCTTTAATAAAAATATCTCTATATATTTATAATCAATTAAACACTACTAACATTATTATTTGTACATAATTATATCATTTGAGTTTAATATCGATTGTTTATTATGTAAATATGTTCCTGATATTTGTCTTGTTTTTGGAGAGCACCTGTATAGGCTCTGCCTGTTGTGTGATCCTATTGATTTATTCACTAACATGTTTCAAGACAAAACAGTAAAATAAGTCATTTATTCAATTAAATGTCTCAGTTTTATTAAGATGCGCATGGTAAATTTACCGTATTTTCAAAACATTCACCGAGGAAAATAGGATATAAGTGGGTACATTTAAGAATAATATAATACTATGGCGGACTTCTGGACTTTAAACTACTATTTAAAGCATTCAATCACACGCCAAGAGTATGATGGAAATACAATTCATAAATGTTTAAAGATCAGAAGCCGTAAAAATATTATTTATAGCGATTGACAAGAACGCGAACTTCCACGAATTAATCGTCTGCCTTATTTTGGTTACGTTACAATTGTACTCGCCCCAGAACGCTTCCAGCAGTGACTTCCAGAGCATTTGTTTACGATTTCACAGTTCGGAACCTGCAGAAGTGGAAAACGAACATACCCGATATCTTAACTGGTCCGTCATTCCGGTGGTGCACAATTATATCTACCTAAAACTCACCAGTAGCTGACCCTTTCGCATAAGTGAATGCATCACTCCCCATTGAACATTCCAAGGCGAACTGCCTTCCTTCCGTTAGAGGGTCAATGGAAAAAGCAATCTTCACCACACTTATGCAACACAAAGCTAATAAGCAAAGGCCAATGACGTTGAAAGACATCATCGTCCAACGTGCTAGAAAGTTGCTGGGCTAATGAATAATGTTAATCGACTTTATTATATATTATATATATATATATACATATATACATATATATATACACACACACATATATTATACAGATCTAGCCATTTTTTTACACGTTGTTGCGTATACATGAATAATGTTGCAGTTAATCATATCATACATGCATTATTCAATGTGTAATAGATATGACTCGCTGATAGTATCTCCTTGTTTATATCACTTCGGGCACACAGCTATATATAGATAAATTTTTTAACATTTTATTACTTCCAATATCAATATATAATATGTACATGTATATCCAGTGTGTGTGTAGTAGATAGTATACCTACAATAATTTAGTACGATACAAATTATTTTAGAAAAAAGTTACTCATTAAGCTATTATAATAATTTAAGTGACCTGGGGCGGTATTTATCAAGAGACTTAAGTCAGAAATAAGACCTAAGTCTAAGAAAAAACGTAAGTTTCTACGATTGTGGCTTCAGTTCTGAGAAGAAAAACAACCCCTAGACATAAGTTTTGGACCTTTTTGACGTAAACTTGTCTTAAGTTTCCTCTTGAGGTGTCTTAAAAATTCTACAAAAACTTAGGCTTACGTTGTTGTCTTACCTTATTCAATTTAATGAAACTTAAGTCAAAACTTAAACTTGTTTGATAAATACCGTCCCTGGTGTAGAAAGTGTCACTTTTGGCTGCCTTTGCAAGTTGGTTAGCTTTCTCAGTTCCGATAATGCCCCAGTGAATCGTAATCCACCGTAGTATGATGTTATTGGCGTCGTTTTTTAAAGCGGGATGTCTATATTCAACCTGTGACGGGTATTCATTCAAAGCTGAGGTCTCACATTTAACTTTTTTAATTTTTGTTTTTAGTATAACTTTGTAAAAAAAAAAGAGTTTAAGTTTTGTTTACATTTAATTTAGAGTTGTCCATAAACATGTAAAACAAGCGAAATCTGCCTATTTCAACTTTTTTCTGTGATCTTTCCTTTTGGATGTTCTTTCGTGGTTCACCTTGGAGGTTTTGCATGGCTAGGTTATGCGTAGATTCTAGAAACCGATGAGTTAAATCTATTCAAAAGTTCTAGGAACTTAGAACGATGTTTCACCAGCCATCTTGGAATACAAAATAGATGTACATGTAGGTTTTTGGTGTCAAGAAGTCAAGTTATGCTATTTAGGAAATAGTTAATTATATTTTAAGTCAAAATGGTGGCCATTTAGATTGTTGGCAGTAGAAAATTTAGCACACGTACGGGAAACTTAGTCTACACTGCCATAATGCTTTACTTAATGGTATTGTATGAAATGTATCATGACTGAATTGATATACATGTACATGTATATTATATATTGTAAAGATGCTATTGATGACGGATAAATCATCTAGTTTATATAAACTGGCGGCCATTTTGAGTTTTGGCAGTAAACATAATTATTAGCTCACACAGGAAACTTGTGGTCTTTTCTTCTTACTGCATTAGGGAACTATTCTGAAACATTCAGCTTAGTACTATTTATTTCCATGTTTGGTCCATCTTTGACCTAATGCTCCAGGGGCGGTATTTATCAAACAATTTAATTTTTTCTTAAGTTTTGATTTAAGTTTCATTAAATTGAATAAGGTAAGACAACAAGGTGCACACGCTTAAGTTTTTGTAGAATTCTTAAGACACCTCAAGAGGAAACTTAAGACCTAAGTAAAAAACGTCCAAAACTTAGGTCTAGGGGTTATTTTCTCAGAACTAAAAATGTTTATCACACTCTTAGAGACATAAGTTTTTTCTTAGCACATACCACAGCCTTTGTTAAACCAGTTGTGGACACTGGTTGGTATAAGTGGTATTACACCTACCAATTGAGCGCTCACTCTGGTTTTGAGTCGGAAAGTGAGTTCGCTACTATTTCGCGAATACCTGATATCATCACTGGTTTGCCTGAAATTCGTTAGTCCACGCCATCTCGACTCTGTCTTGTGCAGAGATACGCATGTGGCCATGACAATGTTTTTGTTGTTTAGATTTCCTTTCTGCAGTTTCAAGGTGTGAATTCCATTTTAGCCTTTCGTCGAAGTTTACCCACAGGTATATTGACGGTACAGTCCCGCGGGTTAAGATGAGTGCCACCGTACTTGCGCATCTAATGCTGGTTGTAACATATTTATGGCTGTTAGACCATTTTTATTACTAAAATTAACATTTAGTTTCGTTTTATTGCTTACAATATCAATATATGTATATGCAATACGTTTGTAGTGGCTTAATATTGTCCTTGGACATTTCCCTACACAAATTTAGTACGATACAAATACAATGGTTTTAGACAAAAGTACACAATAAGTTACTATACTTAAGTCTTAAGTTTCCTCTTGAGTTGTCTTAAGAATCCTACAAAAACTTAAGCTAACGTTGTTCAATTTAATGAAACTTAAGTCAAAACTTAAGAAAAACTTAAGTCACTTGATAAATATCGCCCCTGGATGATGAGAAACACACATGATATTCACATATTGATATTGTAAGCAGTAAGATGTAAGTAAATGTGCTATAAGCCAGAAATATATTACAACTGGCATGATTTTTTTACAAGAGCAGTTGACAAAGTGAAGTCAAGTGTTGACAGTTTTGTTAATGATTTCTATTCACATTATGTATCTGGAACTCCTAGAACCCATAAAAAATGTGATTGGTAAAATAAAAATCGAAAAACTAAATCATGTTTCCTTGAGTATATTATTATATTAATACAACAGGAAAAGTAACTACAATCTTGGAACAATAATATTTTATCATCATAAAAAAAAGGAAACTACTATGATTAAATTCTGAACATCGAACCATTATTTCCCATTAAAATAGGGATGGAGCAAAACTCCTGCAGAAAATAGACTATGCACATTATGTAAGTTAACGATATTGATGATGAATATCATAATTATTGTGTCCAAAGTCGAAATTCTTAACAAGAAGGAATTTAAGAATAATCCGACAAAGATGTGGTATAAAGAATACCACACGAGTGAATGACCGGTACCTTACCAGTTATTACACAATTGGCCCATTGAAAGACAGCGAGGTATGTCCGTGTTTAAACAAATAGTTGTATTATAAAGTGTCTTACCGACACGGGGGTAATATTCTATTTCTCAAATAACGTAAGAACAAGTTGTTTTGAATTAATGGGCATCTAGATATTTTTTATCGAACGAATGAAAGACAAATCTCTATGATACTAATACTATATAACGTTTATAAAAACGTTTCTAATAATTTGCTTAATATTATTTGACACAGAATAATGATTTATGATTCTCGTTTTAGGGGTAAAGGGACAGTAAGGTACCGTTAAAAATCCGTCATTAAAATTAGCAGGGGTTGAAATTAAGATGGCTGTAAAAGAATAACAGACAAAAATAGCAGTTTGAACATAGTTTACTAAACTCACGTTAAGTTTATTAACATGTTTCAAAGTGTATCATTTTGATTAAGTGTTTATATGCGACGTCGCAAGAAGCTCCTGGATTACAATAGGGTCCTGGGTTGTAGCCGAGTCCTGAAACAAGACAAATGATATTTAAATTACCGTGTACAGTGTCTATCAATTTATCAGCGTCAACTATATTCATTATATCATCAAAAAGGGCCTATAGATAACGGAATATAGTAGTCCAGCAATCAGTAGGCGGTTACTACCTAACACACTGATAATTATAATACAGCTTAGTGATAAAGATAAAGTTTGTTTGTTTAACGACACCTCTGGAGCACATTGGTTGTTAATCAGCGGTTATTGGATGTCAAACGCACGGTGATATCGACACTTGGTCACAGAGGAAACCCGCTGCCGTCACATAGGCTACTATTCTTTGAATAACAGCAAGGGATATTTTATGTGCATTTACCCAAAGATAGGATAGCAAATACCGTGGCCTTTGATAGACCAGTCGTGGATCACTGGTGTTTAACGAACACTAACCCAACGGGCCCAGTCAGGAGGATCAATCCGTCAACCTATCGAACCTGAGGCGGACACTCTTGCTCCGAGCTACCCACGCTCTCAAGGAATGGAGTGTCATATCCAAACAGTATTTATTGGTCATCAGAAAAAAACGAACACTACTTGAGTGAACATTTAAAAATTATAATCGTAAAAAATAAATATCTAGATAAAACAATAATTGAGGGAGCCAGGGGGTGAAGGGAGCTTGGGCCCCTCTGATCACCCCAAACATGTGTTCCACAGACCCTGTCACATACCCTGCAATCTATCTAAGATACGACACGATTTTCTTTAGATTAGAGAAAACAACGTTTGTATTAATTGTTTGTTACCAGACATAACCAGCGTCCGGCTAACACAGATAGTTGGTCTCCACGCGTCTGGCACAGATGGACTGGAGCGGTCTGAAGGTTCCGTATGTTCCCATTACTCGGCCGTCAGTGCTTGGCAGTCTTTGGAGAGCTCGTAGCTGCAGAAAGAAGGAATTGTTTAAAGAAACACGAGACAGAAACAACCATATGTTGTCATGAGCCAATACACAAGGTTCCAAGAAAACCAGACGAAATGGGTCGGGTCAATTTTCAAAAGTAAGTAAGTTAATAAATAAAAATATGGACAAAGATGATTTGTTTGGGGGTTGTATTATTGCTTTTTCTCTTCTAAATTTTAATTTTGTTCTGTTTTGTTTATAGTTAGTTTACAGTAAGTAGTTTTGTTCATTGTTCTTATTGTTGTTCAGTTTTTCTTTGCTCTCCTATGCGAACTAGACCGAATATTTCTGTCTCCGTAAAGCTATTTTTGATATTTATAACATTATAATTGTTTAAAATACCACGACCGTACACCATTAGTGGACAATGGTTGGTCTCGAGGACCACTCTGAGTAAAAGGTATAGAAGTCTGTAGGAATCCAGCCTTGCGTTCAATAGGCCGAGCGTTCTGCTACCGAGATAAAACGTTTTGTCAGCGGTCCGGTGTCGGTGCTAGTCACATTGTTCGCGAAGAAGGGTATGATTCTCGCCCATAACTAGCAGCACCGAAGAAGCACCGAAGAAGCACCGAAGCCTAGTGCGGGCACCGAAGCCTAGTGCGGGCACCGAAATGAACGAGTAAGGCTGGAATTTGCAATATTTCTCAGCAGAAGAATTAGTCCACATTGAAATGAGTGCGCCAGAAATTTCTGACGGTGATTAATTTTGGTCGCTATTTTTGAACAGTTCGGCCAAAATATGAAAGGTCGGTACCGATACGTTAACTACTTCATTTTATGTTGAGTCTGCTCCAGCATATGGTGGTGTATGGTGTCTATAATATTACAATAATATTACAACTTCTGAGATGCTTTAGAGCGTGGCCTTAGAGACGTTCTAATTATCCATTAAATTGTATGTACTATAATGCTATTTTGAAAATTCTACTCATATTTATGATCATAATCATAATAAATGTATGCAATTATGTAGATAAACAATGACAGTTTTTCTCTTCTGTTTATATGCAAATTCATTTGTGTGCAACAAGCTTCATGCCTTCGTCACGTGATGCCGGTTTCCGCGCCAAAATAATGTGTGATTCTCTTTAAGCAATCTCATGTCCTCAGAAGACATTTCATCAATGTTATAGAACATAATACAATCTACCAATCAGTGAGTACTCACATTTCTTTTACTGATGTTGATTGGCTTTCTCATGACAATATGGCGGACTGATTCGGTACATGGAGGCGTCGTCAGGGATCCTTGGTAGACTAGGAAGTCGGAGCTCGCGGGCAGAAAATTTCTGGGATTATAGGACGTTGTTACCTTTAGACCTGTGAAGATCAATAAGTGGTTCAATTCAATTCTTTAATTAAAACCAAAAGTCTTTTTCTAAAACCATCCACTTTTAAAACAACATAAAGTTTAAAAAAGAAACTCGACGTTTCGTCTGTATACTATAGACTTTTTCAATTCTTTATCAGCTTTGAGGTTTACAACTCATCAGCATAACGTATAGTTAGTTAGATAGTTATAACTGATTGAGTTTATCACATATCAGATAGTTACATTTTTAATTTAATCCCTAATTTTGTTTGCATGTACTAGATATTTTCCTAAGTTATTAAGTTCTTTATTGTTACTTGCAGTTAATAACTGTGTTAACCGATCTGTCGTCTGTAATAGTATAGTTTTATGAACTTATTTTGTAAATCTTTGTATCGTGGTTATACAAATTGTACGTATTCTGTCTGATCTTATAATAGATTCATTTACAACCTCTAGTTGACATTCATTAAAGTAACATTTATCGTTATTCGTGCTATGTTTCTATAATATGGAAAATAATATTTGGGACAACACTATACTCCTTGTAAAAATAAATGTTTGCCTGTCTTCAAAGCTCTATAAATTAAAGAATAGAAAAACGGTTTGCATTCAGTGGATACATATTTTGTGAAACCAAACTGGGTGTCAGTTATGGTACATAATATTATTTTCACGTCAAAATTGATATACAATGTTTCATTTATAATAGTGGTGAAGAGAAACGAGAGAGAGAGAGAGAGGGCGGAGAGAGAGAGAGAGAGGAGAGAGAGAGAGAGAGCGAGCGAGAGAGCGAGAGAGAGAGC
>JAULBR010102214.1:0-11043 GCA_032355825.1 Melanodrymia aurantiaca | reverse complement strand
AAAGGACCTTAGGTACATACCTAACTAAATAAACATAGTTTGGAATAATTAATCAGAAGTACGTTTTTCAAAATTTCAGTGTTTGAAAAGTTACAATGTCGGCGGTTTTGCCCATATTTTCAATGTTTATATTCATTTTTTATTATTTGGATATTTAATTTTTGATTTTTGATTTTCTTAAATATCCAAATAATAAAAAATGAATATAAACATTGAAAATATGTTTATAGAGACAGAAATATTCGGTCTACCGGTAGGCCTACTACAAATGTTTAGACACGAAGTAGGCTTATCGATCGGTGCTGCGAGTGAGTGGAACATTGAATATAAACAATAATGTTACAGAACAAATTATTGTAAATCAAAACAAAAATAATTATGTGTTCTAACTTTTATAATTAACTTATCTAAAATAAAAATACCAAGCTGTGTGACCTCGTTTCCGTAACGATGACCCGAATCACGTGATATCAGTTAGCTAATCAGTTTTAGTGAAAAAAGCGTCAACATGGCTGTCATAAAATAATATGTAAGTTGTTCTTGTTGACCTCAATTCGTTCCCATAACAATGAATCATAGCTTATAGTTTGATATCTAATATTACTATGCTCCACCGACTATAAATGTTATGATATTAGAAGTATACATGGTTTATGTTTACTAAAATTAGGAAATTATAAAGTGTTTTGATATATTTTCGATGTGATATTATTTCGGTAAACGGCATTGCAGCACACATTAGGGGTCTAAAATTGGTCAGGTAAATTCGCCAAAGTGTTTTCAACCACGATATTATGCATTTATTGAACCTATCCTGTCCAAATTTCAAGAAGAGTAAAAGTGACAACGAAAAATAAATATTTTTGTATACTAGTATTTGGAAATACTGTCTGTGCAGTAGTAGTAACTGTAATGGTAACAGTAATGTGTACTTTTAATGGGAAAGTCTTACAAATATACCCCTCATAATGTTGTAATGTTATGAAATTCCTATTACGAATGAAGCGTAATAATATGAATTTCATATTTTGATGGAAAATCTGTTTTAAAAACATTTTATAGATTATAAAAAACGTTTTTAAAAAGTAGTTGATATGTTCAGGGATTGAATTGGAAGTTTTTCCTTTTAATGTTGACATGAATATGTAGCTCCTATTTCAAAACGGTAAGCCAATGAATATAATTTAAATAATTAAATAAAATTGTTGGTCGACATTTACAACTAGAGTGGTGGCAACATGTAGCAGGGCAGCAAACATTTATAGCAGGGAGTCAACATGGTAGAACTTACAGATAAAATTTGTTTGTTTAACGACACCTCTGACCTATCGTGGACAGAACTCTCTGGCGAAGTCAGAGGTTGTGGCAATGCCAGGTGTCCTTGAACAGTTTTCTGATGGAAGCACACACAAAATTACCCAACCCAACCCAACACCTCTGAAACACATCTGTTATTAATCAGCAGTTATTGGATGTCAAATGCATGTTATATCAACATTTGGTCATAGATAAAACCTGCTATCACCGCATAGGCTAATCTTCTTCAAGTAACAGCAAATGATCTTTTATGTGCACTTCCTCACATACAGGATATCACACACCATGGCGTGCGATTAACCAGTGGTTGATCACTGGTTGGAATGGGAAATAACCCAACAGGTCCCCTGATGAAGATCGATGCTTAAACCCATTGAGCCTCAGGCAGAACCTAGAACTTACAGTTACAGTATTTAGAATTTGATTACTGCAGATTATATTAATTTGTAATAATTACCCCGGGTACAACTACAAGTGATGATATGCATGTACTAATTTTCATAAACATTATTTTTCAGAATGTACATGGCTAAATTCTCTCTGGAGAAATTAATCTGATCATAATCTTGCAAGACATCTTATCAATATGCCGGACTGAGTTCTTAAGAAATATGTTTACGGACTTTGATCGAGAGAAAACGGTATACCACAGTCTTCCTCAAGTCCAAAATTGACAACTGACACTACTGTTATGGAGACACCTACAAAAGAAGAGGTGTTGAAAACACAATTTGCTCCACCTATTTCACACTCTACTCCTAAAGTTCCAGATCTTGTGATTCAGCCTCCACTTAATGTTGATGAAGAAATACTGAAAGACGTTGTAAGTCAAATCTTTAACTTTTTTACTAAAAATATTAAATGTACAATTGATTCCCAATACTCTGGGGCTAACACTGTTAGTGTTAAATCAAACATAGCTTAATAAATTCATGTGACAAATAAACATTCTGAACCTAAAATGAACTATAGTGTAAAAACTGTGACTCCATCGAATAGACCAGGAAATGAGTTTTTAATGAAACTCTTCTTATTAACTCGTCAATAAACGCCCTCCTGTGTGTTTAGAAAAACACATCTAATTAGCACCCACAGAAAACTAAATGTTTACATTACTTACCTGCTTATTTTCATTTATTTTTCAGTGTGTAAACAATGGCATTAATTATTCCAAGTTGGCGTTGGAAGGACCTTCTCTGCAAATGTTGGAAATGTTTTTCTCTGGATTTCCCAAACTTACTGGAATGCAATTTTTTCCAAACCTGATGAGTCTGTGTGTGATTGGACAGACGGTATCAAGGATAAACAGTTTCTCATTGGCTCCTCTTACTGACCTCACTGAACTATGGATATGTGAATGTCAGTTGAAAGTTAGTGGATTTTTCTTTTCTAATGTATATAAAATATGGTACATTGTATGTTAAGTGATAGTAAATGTCACTCCTATATTCAACAAGAAGGGTGATTTTGTACCTGATGAGAAATAACACAACTTGTGGTTACAGTTGTGTTATTACATATGTTCCCTTTCGTTTTGTCACATTCTTTCCATGTGAGGAATGAAAAGAATGGTGGTGTTCATCATGGCCACAATAATCAGTTTTGAAAACTATTGGGTGTCCACTAGGGTTTGCACCAGATTTTACACAGAAATATACTGTCAGGTATACACGTATGCTGATGTGTGGGTGGAGGTTTTCACAATTTTTGTAATACTAACTTACCATAACTAATTTAAGCTTTTGACTTAAATTATTATTGCACATGATAATCATGTGCCAATTTTTATAAGCTCACATACATACATACATACATACATACATACATACATACATACATACATACATACATACATACATAGAATTGCACCCATTTCTGGGTTAAATTTCACTTCCTCTGCATTATATTTTAATAATAATTATCACATGTAATAATATGGTTACATAAAATCTATATAGACAAACTTATGTATTATTATTAAAAATACAAAGGTGACTCACTGTAATATAAAACAATAATCATTAATGATCAATTTGTTACTTTTTTTTCAGAAAATTGAGTATATAGATCATATTGAATGTTTAAAGAAACTATATCTCTATGGAAACCAAATATCAATCATGGAAAATCTGTCCAAACTGACTAACCTGGAGGTTCTGTGGCTCAGCAGCAACAATATCACCAACATAGAGGTTGGTTTTAAACTTATATACATGTTACAGTAGCCTACATGTTTAACTATTGGTTCTGTTTATATAAGACTATATGATGTGGGTTTTTATTAGTCAAACTTGCTATAAAGGCCACCTTCATACAACACATTTTTTTCTATAAATGGAGCATCAGATATATGTTCTTTCTGTATATTAATGTATGTATTTCAACCTGTATATAAAGACCCTCCGTTCAAAGCAGTAACTTTTCCATTTCCCTTGATTTGTCATTATCATTGTCTTTGAATTGTCTCAGCTGAACATTTTGGCCATCTTGTTTTTTTTCTACTAAAGGGGGCATGACCTACTGAATGTAAAAGTTAATAAGTGCATATATATATATTTACATAAGCTTATATTTATGCACATAAATTCTTGTATTTATATATTTTCAGAATATTTCTACACTGACAAATTTGAAAGAACTTAATATGGCCAACAACAATATTGAGAAAATAGGTAACATTAAAAGCATGATGCTGTATCTTGCTCTGGCCCCTCTTTATGTATTTTCTGTAGCTATATTTTCAGTTAATTTTTTAATCATAAAATGCTATAGGATAATAATTATACTGATACAAATTTATAATAATATACCTTATCCTTGAAATTTTTGGTGTATTGGGTTGGTTGCATTTCCATGTTTGATGATTGGTTGTACAAAACCAATCGATGATCGTAGATAATTGGTTGGCTGCTGTAAGAACTTAAGTGACTAACTTTTCCTTGTAAATATGTCCAAAGATTATTATTCATGCACAAAAACAACATATTATTTCTAATGTAGTGGCCAAAAAATATGGAAAAAAGAAACAAAAATATATGTACATGTATTAATGTTATATTTTAAAAAGATGATCGATTATCCGATTTCATGATTGATAATAATAGGTGATCAATCATCAATTATTTACCAATGGTCCACCACTACTTGTAATACTGGCAAACAAGCTCCCATTTATGTCAAATGTGTATAAAAATAAAAATAGGGACAGATAATAAAACATACTGTTGCATTTTCAGGTCATTCATTGGATTCAAATTTAAAACTGGAAGATTTGAATTTGTCGGGAAACAGGATATCTTCTTTGAGGGTATTTTTTGTGTGTTGTTAGTGTTATATGCATTGCATAATTCCATCATAGCCAGTATACACTTTCTGACAAACAAAAACTAATAATTATGTTTATAATCTATTGGAGACTTTTGCAAAGTAAACAAAGATAATTATCATAAAATTTGATGGTACACTACAGTGTACATGCGCAGAAGCCATTTCCTGTTAGCGTGTTGGAATTCGATCATATGAGGATCAGTTGTAATATAACAGAGACGAGTATAGAATTATATTTATTAAGCAATAGATTGTTCAAATAACGAAAAAGTAATTTAAGCAAGACAAATATTGTCTATCCTCAGTTCTTCTAGACAGTTTGAAGTCATAGGGTATTGAACTAGCTGTGAGAACTATGACATGGGATGAGGTCCACACCTTTGTAAATCGATTCATAATGTAACAAACGATAAACATATCACAGTTGAATCTTAGCCCACATTGTAATTAAGGTTGTAACCGTTAACTAGTGGGAAACACTGGACTTTGTTTCAACAGTGCCATATATTTGACCGACCCACACTCACATCAGCCAGATATATTGAATTTAAATACAATCGATATACAATTTATTAAATATTGATATGATTTAGCAAGAATGCACAGACACGTAATAATGAAGAATTAACATTTCCATCTTTGATTAGAAAAATTATATTAAAATTAATTTTGCTTTTAATAAGTATTTGAAAATGAATTTTAATAAAAATCAATATGCATATTATAGGATATGACCAATTTGGTGAGACTTTCCAAGCTTACAAGTATCAGCTTCAAGGACCCTCAGTATCCACCAAGCCCAGTTAGTTTACTGTGTAATTACTCAGTTCATCTTCTGTACCACTTGCCACATATTCTACGTCTCGATACATATGATGTCACAGCCAAGAATCTCTCGGAGATATCAGAGGTAACTAATCAAGATTCTGAACATTTATATATTAATATTTTCTTTTCAGATACTGGGTACTATAGCATAAATTATATTAGCTTCGTGCCTGAATATTCAACAGTTACAAAAGCTATGCAGACGGTAGCCCCACAGAGAAATAAAATGTCTGGGCATCGCATTTGCATGCACATCCTATTTTAATATTGACATATTTGTGACATGATGTTTTTAGCTGTGTTGAAGAAATAAAATCTTTATTGTATTTTATTAATTTTATTACTTTAAAACTTAAAAACAAAATGTACTAAAGAACTCTTTAAAATTGTGTTTATGTTCATAAAATGCAATACATAATTTAGTGGGTTTTTTTCTTATATTTATGGAGGCAGGAACATTCCAGCCATAGATAATAAAACTAATTGTTTGAATCTATCTTGCGCATAATTATGATCTAAAGGATTAAAATCTTAGTATTTTCTCTCGCAGACCACAGTGTCAAAGAAGAAGATGTACTACAACATGCGGAACAAAACGATAAGACGGAATATGGCAGACGTGATGACTAAACTACAGAAGCATAAGAAGCAGCTGCTAGAGGTTACACATCGAAGACTTCGTTCTGTCATGTTTTCTATCAAAGAGGTATAATTGTCTTGGTAACTGATACATTCATTTATCAACATATCAAATGCAAATATCCAAGATTCATCAATGCAATAGTAATAGTGGTATAATCTCTGGCAACACTATTTGAATTTTTGATGTAAGTTTCAGTGTTCACTTTCATTAGTAAAAATTTAGTTTGAATATATCAAAGTTACACCACTTTCCCTGCCAGCATTATCTCCATCGTTTCAAGCTGGCAGATGATCCAACATGCACACTTTGCAATGAAGAAGATGAGACAATAGAACACATTCTACTCAAGTGTCCACAACTTCGCCAAACCAGGACATTCGATGCCACAGCTAACTTGAGGGACATATTCAATAACATGCATAATGAATGGACAGTAATAGATAACATCATCAAAGATAGGGCAGAGAAGATATGTGCAAGGGGCCATGATACCAGAAGCACGCAACAACACAACTTAACAACACAACTACATGTAACAACACAAGTTACCAGTATTCAGTCAAGTTTACGCATTTAACCGTTATTTAATTAGTGCATTCATTTTTAGCTCTTAGGTAACCTAAAACCAAAACAGGTTACCTTGAGTGTAGTTTCGACTAACCTATAAACAGGTTACTGAATGATTTTGTATTTCCAGATCTGTTTATAGCAGTCAGTTTCTATTCGAGCAGTTAAAACAAACTTTCTCTCTCTCTTTCAGGCGTCGAAGGCTATAGGAGATTTTGGAACATCAGTTGAAAATCTTTTGATAAAATATAAAAAATCAATAATGGGTAAGTACATGTATTAGGAAAAGCAGACATTTGTCCTGTAACAACCTGTTTTGTTGCAAGTATGTTTGTTCGCAGTATATAAACATGTACATGTATGTATAACTAAAGGTTGGTGTTAGTCCGGTTTAACACTTGTTTTCGCTAGTAGCGGGATGTAGTACACTTCACTGGTAAAGCATATACCTGTGGCTCAATGTGTCGAAGGATCGAATCTCCTCAGGGGACATGTTGGGTTATTTCCCATTCCAACCAGTGATCCATGACTGGGCTATCCTGTCTGGGAAAGTGCACATAAAAGCTCCCTTGCTGTTATTTGGTAAGAGTAGCATATGTGGCTTCATTGGGCTTCCTCTGTGACCAAGTGATGATATAACCGTGCGTTTGAAATCCTATAACCACTGATTAATAATCAATGTGTTCCAGTGGTGTCGTTAAACAAACTTTATCTGTTACCAAGTGTCGATATAACCGTGCATTTGACATCTAATAAACTGCTGATTAATAATCAATGTGTTCCAGTGGTGTCGTTAAACAAACAAACTTTGGAACACCGTTCATGACAGACACATCATGTAAACACTTGTACACATAAAGTTTTGTTTTCTTCTCCGTTTTGAGTTAGCGTTGTCGATTGCCGATGAAAATTTACAGGGGCTATGACTTGTATCGATACACACCACGGTGGCAGCGCAATCGTTAGGACGACTTTACGCTATCATTGCGTTAAGCAATGCTCATTAAACACCGGCCCCTGGACTATAACAAAATCTGATTGTGTTTTGTTGCAGATGAACAGTTCTTGCTGAACCGTCTGGCGGAGGCCGCTATCGACATCTACGGAATGGTGGCGGTGTTGTCGCGAGCGTCACGCAGTCTGAAGGAGCAGCATGCGTCGGCGGCGCACGAGAAGCTGCTGTGTACGGTGTGGTGCGACGAGGCGGCCGCCCGCGTGCACACAAACCTCGCCGCTCTCACCGACCCCGCCACCAACAACACCTTCGCTCAACTCGCACAGATCTCACAGGACATCGCCGCCAACGGCAACCTCGTACAACGCCATCCATTGGGATTCTGATTTTCTTTACATCAAATAGTTTATAGCTATCGAATGGTCGCTAACGGCAACCTGGTACAACGCCATCCATTAGGATTCTGATTTTCTTTACATCAAGTAGTATATAAAGTTCTATCAAATGGTCGCTAATGGCAACCTAGTCTAACGCCATCCATTAGGATTCTGATTTTCTTTACATCAAGTAGTATATAGCTATCAAATGGTCGCTAATGGCAACCTAGTCTAACGGCATCCATTAGGATTCTGATTTTGTTTAGATCAAATTGTATATAACTATCAAATGGTCGCCAACGTCAACCTAGTCCAACGCCATCCTTTAGGATTCTGATTTTGTTTACATCAAATAGTATATACAGTGAAACCCCTCTAAACCGAACACACTTCGGACTAAGTAAAATGTTCGGTTTAGAGGGGTATTCGGTTTACTGAGGGTCCGGTTTAGAGGGTTTTCACTGGAACTATCGAATGGTTGCTAACGAATGGTTGCTAATGGCAACCTAATTCAATGACACCCAATAGGATTTTGATTTTGTTTAGATGAAATAGTATGAAGTTCTATCAAATGGTTTCTGGGACCAGTTTTAAGAACAAATTAATAATGTCAGGAAATTAGATTGCGGCCATTTTGCAATGGTTAAACATGGTTGCCAAATTATAATAATGTGCCAAAATTAGGCTGCCTAAAATGTATTATAAAAACATAATCCATTTTAGTACGTCACCGTTATGTGTAAACTTTTCACATGTTTCACTTCCATAAAACCTCTTGACTAAGGCTACCCCCAAAAATAGGTGTGTTTAGGGTAACCCTACCTACCCTAATTCTACTCAAAACAAACATAATAAACTAAAGCAATTATTGTTGAACTAATTTTTAAACAATATTTATTATTTAATTTATTTATGAATAATATAGATGTACATGTACATCAAATTGATGTATATAGTTTTTAATAATGTATTTAAGTTGCAAACGAGGGTGGGGAGGTTGGGGGTGCAGCGGCCATAGCCCCCCACCCCTTATCTACTTTTCTTTTGGAGTGTAGCATATATTCACTGAATGGATGGGGTGTAATCACATAATATATGAATGCATATTCTTGGTATATATAATATGTCATCACAACATGGTTGTGTGTTTAGTTTTATTAGTGTATAAATGCATAATTTTGGTATATGCTTTCACTGAATGGATGGGCTGTAGTTCTATGCACTTATATGAATGTTTGTTTTTTGCTATACATATATCTTAACATAGTTGTTATTCACATATAAATGCATATTTTGTTATAACTATAATTATTATCACTAAATGGATGATGTGTAGTTTTTATTCACATATATATGAGTGCATGTTTGTGGTATATGCCATAGCAGAATGGATTCGGTATAGTTTTATTCACATATATATGAGTGCATGTTTGTGGTATATGCCATAACAGAATGGATGCGGTATAGTTTTATTCATATAACTTATAGATGTGTTTTTCTATGTTTGAAATCATTTGTTTGCTTAATGTTATAAATTTCTATTAAGGTAGCACGGAGGTAAAGCAAACTTTCAGCATTCTGTTACACACTACATGTATCATATCGCTGGGTCAGTGCAAGAATGTTGTATCTAAAAATTCCCATATTGAGAAAACATAAATCAGTATATATGTATATACAACAGTTTTGCACCCATCAATACTAGGCAGTCGGACCTATTTATGCACATACAACAATTTTGTACGGATACATATTGTATTAAAAACGGAAAGACCCCATTTTTCGAATTTTTTTACATACGACATTCTTGCACTGACCCAGCGAAATATGCCACGAAGGTTTTTGTTTATAGTTTGTACACACACGCACCCAATAACATTAATTAGTGCCACGACACGCGAGATAAATCTAGTGTTATGTTTTGTAATGATTTGTAATTAAAACGTTAATAAAAATCAAAGTTGTTTTCAAACAGTATAGGAATAGATTCGATATATTTCCATGACAACATGGTGACTTGTATTTACTCTAGTTATTACAACGTTGCCCGCTGATGGGATGTAATAGAAGTGTGTTGATGACTATTGAAATAGCGAGCGAGTATTGACGGTTCTTTGATGTTGTAGAGGACAAAAGCAATGCATTAAATACTGACAACACTCACACTGATTGTCACCAAACATCGCCACCATTAGAGAGCTCGGCATTACTATATTCACAGTAACCATGACAAACGTTCTAATGATTTTATTATGTTGAGAACACTCGCTTCTATTAGTAGAATTAAATCATGCAATAGTATAAAGATAATTGTTTTAAACAGCCATGTAAAGTGTGTTGTGGGTATTAGTGTGTTATAAGTGAAAGAGCGGCAGTGCTTGAACCTTCATTGGATATAGGCACGTACATTTGTATTCCGATTCCGATTCCGAAAGAGCGGCAGACATTGTTAGAATGGACACGGAGAAAGAGCGCGTGGAGTGCGCGGGAAGTGTAGTCACGAGGTTTGTCCACGAGTCGTCCATACACGGCTTGAGCAAGGTGGCAGACAGGAACCGCTACACCGGAAGGAGGTATATTTTAAATGTGTTTGGCATCAATTTATATTTTTTATTTTGTTTTGTTTTCAAACAAATTCAGCCCCTACAACCAACTTTACCGTTCTGACAATATTATTTGTTACTGTTCATTATTGATGTTACTGATATCAATGTTACTGTTCAGTATGAATGTTACTTTACAGTATCAATGCTACTGTACAGTATCAATGTTATTGTTCAATATCAATGTTACGGTACAATATGAATGTACATATATATCTATACATATGGAAATTAATTAAGCAACACCCAATTCATAGACCTATAATTCTGTGAATTAAGAAAACAGCATTTTCCTGAATGATTTATTGACATGTGGCATCTTGCTGTATAGATATTCAATGCACGTGCCATGACGAACAATGCACGTGCAATGTCATACCCTCAACATTGTTGAAATCAAGTTTGTAATGATTACATGTCACACTC
>JAULBR010102203.1:0-11044 GCA_032355825.1 Melanodrymia aurantiaca | reverse complement strand
TGGTGATAACAGCTTCATTTAGTTAGCAATATTTTCTATATCTTTGCTCTGTCTAGTAAAAACAACCACTTGGTGATAACAGCTTCATTTAGTTAGCAATATATTCTCAATCTTTGCTCTGTCTAGTAAAAACTACCACTTGAATAATGACAGCTTCATTTAGTTAGCAATATATTCTATATATTTGCTCTGTCTAGTAAAAACAACCACTTGAATAATGACAGCTTCATTTAGTTAGCAATATTTTCTATATCTTTGCTCTGTCTAGTAAAAACTACCACTTGGTGATAACAGCTTCATTTAGTTAGCAATATTTTCTATATCTTTGCTCTGTCTAGTAAAAACAACCACTTGGTGATGACAGCTTCATTTAGTTAGCAATATATTCTATATCTTTGCTCTGTCTAGTAATGACTTCCCAAGATAGTCTCACGAGAAGATGTCTATTTGTACATTCTTTTGCAATTTGCAACGTTTTATAATTAACGTCTTGAAATTAAAATGTTGTTATTAAATTGAAAGGCAGTGCCCACTAAAACTTCTATTGCTCTTTGATCTTTTTAACATTGTAAAAAATGTGTGACTGTTGTCAGATTGTCTTTGCTATGGTGGTTGAATTTGAAAAAAATATTTTTTAATTAGTAAATCCACATAAAAAGCCTCACTATTAATTTGTAGAAATGAACAAATATTTTATAAATGCAATTTTCAATATCTTGCAATGTTCTTCTGCATTCCCAAGCAGTATGTTGCAATCAGTTGTCTCTTGCTTTCTTCACTTTTCTTTCCTGGTATTACATTGTATTGATTTATATATGTGAATCTGAACATAGAAATTTCAGATAAAATAACATTATTTTTAGTTTTGCTTTTAATTAATTTGTTAGCGTTTAAGAACAAATTAAATATTGTCTAATGCTAAGAAGTATGTCCTTACTTTTAATATTTAGCTAAACATGAATGACGATTATTTTCTGAGCCATAATTTGAGCCATGTTTTGATATTTAAACACCAATTCTGGTGTGGTGAGTAAATAATAAGGAATGTAGTCTTATTTGCTTTGCTACTGCTTCTAATCTCCTTCGTAATAAACACAAAATATATACAGTGTACTTTAATATTACTATTATCACATAGTTTTGTGACTAAATTTTCTCTTTTAATTTTCATAACATTTTTATTAGTTTAGTTGAACTTATACATGTATCATCTTCTATCATCTTTTTGATGTCGACGTTATTAATCTTTAACTTCTCATTTCAAGAATACTCAAACTGATGTTCAAAATAATTTTCTTCACCTTCTTGATAAAGTCTTGTTCTATTTGTGTAATGGCATATTATTACTTGAAGGCTGAGATAGTTTTGGTTCCTTTTATATCGAATAGCTTCTATTTACCATTTTATCAGGTTGTGTTAATTAATTTTCATTAAAAAATAGTGCAGTTTCAAACCGATTACGGGATGTAGTGCAGTGCAAGAGTGCCCGCCTGACATTCGATTGGTCAAATGATCCGTCCTCAGGGAACCCCTTGGGTTACTTCCCATTCCAACCAGTGATCCACAACTTGTCTATTGAAAGCTGTGCTATCCTGTTTTTGGGAAAGTGCACATGACATACCTGGCTGTTATTCGAAGAAGAGTACCCTATGTGGTGACAGTGGGTTTCCTCTGTGACCAAGTGTCGATATAACCGTACGTTTGACATCCAATAACTGCTGATTAATAATCAATGTGTTCTAGTGGTGTCATTAAACTTTCTCATTAATGTTGACATGTCATAAATTAATTATTATAAATATTTGCATAACAGTTGTTTCAGAAATATAATTAATTTTGATGCAGAATATAATATTATAGTCTATTCCATGTATTCTTGATTATAATCTGGATAATAAGTGAAAGAATTTGCATTGTTTTAGTTATGAAATAGTTCTAGCAACAACATTCTTGCAGGCCAATTTTACACATAAGTTTGTTTCAAAATGTTACAGAAATATGCACGTTTTTATATCACCATATAAAATTAAGATTAACGTCTCTGTAAAATTAGTGGTGATCTGTTTCAGTTTCTGCAAAGCATTGATGATGATTTGAAACCTCAAGCAACTAGCGGCATGACCAAACTGCGTAAACTGCGCACTAACATTCTCGGAGCGGTAGACACGCTCGATACCAGAAAGAAAGACAATGTTTCCCAGGAAAACGTTGAATTCCCAAAGGTGGACATCGTCAAAGTGTATCCAACTGCCATGGACCCCAAGGAGGTCAGATCATGTATTCTATTGTCAATACTATAAATGCCTTGTTTTTTCCATTTCCATGTGTTGAGTCAGTTATATTATTTATTTTGCATTAAAACATTTATTAAAATATAACATCAGCTCTGAGAAGCTATTTTAATATGAAAAAACCCCACAAGTATACAGATAAATTGTGGAGAAAAGCAAAACAGTTGCCAAAACAAATCAAAAGTACATATAATTCAAGGCAGTTGAAAATATGGAAACAAATATTCAGCATTATTATAGTTCATGTAACATATATTTTTTTGTTCATAAGGAGAGGCTATATATTGCAATCATTTAAAAACTTCTTTTGAGGGTTTAAATATTTTCCACAATGTCACCTACAAATTCAAATGTATTATGTTCATCACTCAGATATTTTATAAGTATTTTCTCTATGCATGTTCTGCTGACTGTTATATATTTCAGTTGCTTGGCTACATGGACAATGGTTTGTGGCATGGAGGTCTCCTCACCAAAATAATCCAGGATTCGTATTTCATGTCACTGGCAACAAAAGTGTACATTGAAAACCAGAAAATAAACGAGAGATCGAAAAAACTCCAGATTGATCTGCCATCTGTTCTTCTTCGCTGGATTATTTTGGATGGTGACCTTGACCCTACCTGGACAGAGGGAATTAAATCTTTGCTGGACGATGAGAGGAAGCTGTCTGTTGCTAACGGAGAAAGAGTTATTCTTAAAGGTAGCATATCAAAGGAGATTTGTCAGATTTTACAGAGTTATGTATTTTATGTATCCAGAATTAATGAACAAGTTTACAGTGAAGCCTTTTTCATTTTGTTGTAAGACTCTCCATAAGGTCGAGTTTTCAAATGATCAAAGTCTAGACTAACGAGGTCCCACAGTATGCACTAAACTCAAACTATCTATATTAAAACACATTCTGTTTACAGATACTTCGGCATTTATATTTGAGACTACTTGTCTGACGAATTCATCACCAAGTTCCACTGCCCAGTGTCAGGTGATCTACTGTGGTAATAAAACAGTCAACTGGAATTCACTCTTCTATCAGTGGAAGCAGACGGCGAAATATAGATGGATCCTCACTACAGTGAGGTGAGTAACCTGTTTTCTTACAAAGCGTAAAAGAAAATACATTTTTATAAAGTGGTTGGGCTCATAGCCTGCTCTGCCCATCCCTTACTCCGTTTGCCTTGCTATATAATGACGCATACTATAATGTCTTAAGAATAAAGCATTTTTTTAATATGGAGAACATGATTCTGCCAAATGTGCAATAGGTCTTAAGGTCAACATACCTCATCAAGACGATTTTAATGTTTTGACATTGTAGCTGGTGCTCTATGACTTGTATGAAAGATCTGTGGAATTGTGCTTATAAAAAGACCCACTGCTATTATTAAAAAATACATGCTATGAGGCGGCGGCAGCAGATTTCTTCTGAAGTCTGTAATATGTTGGTTGCATTTGCTAAAGATATTCTTTCTTTGTTCCAGCCTCAAGATTGTCGAGAATCTGGTTGAAGATGTTTTCCCTTCAACAATCAAATTCCTCAAAACAGACTGTTGCTCTGCTCTACTCACTGACGTTGGCATAGCAACAGCGCAAGCCAATGAGGTCGTTTCGGGTGTACAGGAAGTGACTGCATTCTTAAAAATATTCTCAACCCTTCTGGACAAACATTTACGGAGAGAGGAAATTGAAAGGAAAAGAAAATCTGATGCAGTGGAGGAGGCTGGTAACTATTATATTGTATTAAAGTTTGACTTTGTATTTTACTATTTACGTTAGTGCTAGCCGAAAAAATGTTGAGCTCGTTATATTAGTGACTCTGTAATTTTAATAGTTACTGGAAAGGCTCATGATTAAATTAAGCTGAATAATTAATTACAGAATATTAAAGAAACAAAAAAATGTGTTATTGTTTTTCTGTCTATCAATATGCTGAAGCAATTATTGTCACTGTGCTGTTCCACTGCTATCAGTTAGATTCTTCATTTCGTGATTTGTAGAAAAAGCAAACGAATCAAAGAGTTCCACCAGTGCCCAGAGAGCACCATCCCGCCAAATTGCGAGCCGCCTGACAGGAAGTTCAGACATCGAGGCGGCCATTCCAAACTATCTGAGTATCGTCAAGGGACTGTTTGCATTCTCATACATCTGGGCGTTCGGAGGACACTTGCATGATAGGTTCGGTGTTTCTTTTCTTCTTTGCCATTCATTTTCAAACTTTAGCATGGATTTCCTATACAGTCAAACCTGCTTGAGCGACCACATGTATTAAGCAGCCACCTGTCTTAAAGATTCACCATAATGTTCTACCAAATCATCCATTTTAGTGCATTATGACCTGTATTAAGCAGCCACCTGTCTTAAGATTCCACTTTTATTTTATCATTTAGGTGGTTGCTTAATACAGGTTTGACTGTACTTTTAATTGTAACACCTTTGATTAAAAGTACATGTGTTAAGTATTGATTCTCTTCATACCACGGCTGCGTACTTTAATAATTGTTTGTACTGACTACCATAATTATTATTACAGATACAAAGAGAAGTTTTCAAAGTTTGCTCACGATGTGCTGTACCGTGCCAGCAATCCAATTCGACTGCCATCATGGGGCCATGTTTTCGACTATTATTTGGACGAATCGACAGGTTCATTTGTCAAGTGGTGTGACAAGCAGCAGATAAAGACTGTGTATGGCTTCGTTATCACACCTGATGTAAGTGCTAAACTTATTAAATTAAAAGATGTGAAGCTAAAGAAAAATAGATTTTGTGCTGAAAACATCATTTTCAAGAATAAACTAATTTGTATATAAAGCTTTCTTTTAGGTCTCTATATATTTTTTAATATGAATATCCTGTTTTATTTGGTCAAATCGTCTTTTGTTTGAGGAGCCATGTCCTTTGAGGCCAGGCTACAAAGTTGACAAGTTTAAGTATTGAAACGATGCAATAGTTTTATGACTATGGTTTTCTACATCACATTTTTAAGTGCAGAAATTTCTACACATGTATTGAAACATAAGTGAATTTGATTGTGTTTTCACTTATTCTTTTCTTTGGCAGGTGGAACGCTACAATGTTTTGATCGACCTTCTTGTTGGAGGCAGACATCCTGTGTTGCTGAGTGGTGTTCCTGGAGTAGGCAAGACCAGTTTCATAGAGGTGAACACAGTTACTCTTGAGTTTATCAAATTCCGTGTTATGTGCTATTCTGCCTATGGGATAGTGCACATAAAAGATCCCTTGCTGTTTTTCGGTAAGAGTAGCCCATGAAGCAGAGACAGCGGGTTTCCTCTGAGACCATGTGTCAATATAATCATGCATCTGACATCCGATGATTTATAATCGATGTGTTTCTAGTGGCATCGTTAAATAAAACAAACTTTACTTTAGTTACACTTGAAGAAGTGCAAATGTGGATTTCTCCATCATGTTGAAGTGATGCTTTTCATATTTTGTCGCACATTATTATAGCAGGAATATACAAGATTACAAATTATATTAATTGTCCATAAGTTTGTTTGTTTTCCTATCCATTCGTTCACTGTTTGTCCACCTGTCATCACAAGTTTACTTGTAAACAATTCTTTTGCTTTACTCTACTTGTTACACAGCGTATGGTGTTGCCACGACATCCATCAACGTCAGTGCGTATGTCCAGGGGAATGACTGCAGACATCTTTCAGGACACACTCATCAGTCACATCCTGGAGCTGAAGAACAAGGCGATGACCGCCATGGCACCAGGTGGCGCCAGCACAGCCAATCAGAAACATCTTTTCTTTCTTGATGATCTCAACATGGCTCCAAAAGTCAGAAGTAAGTTTGGAACACATGTTTGTTGTTGTTATCTAGTGTAGCTGATGGTGTGTTATTTCAATGTGGGTTTTATTCAAAGATAGCAGTCGTCCTTGTGTTTGCAGTGCTTTGTAATAAATTTGATTTGTACTACAAAAGATACAACCCTCTGAAATTCACCTGTTACAGAAAACAAAGGTCAATGGAAATGTTGTGTCAGATCAGATCTCTTTCCTGACCTCATATTTTGAATATCACTGTAGACTGTATTCTGTGGGTTTTTTCTGTTTCCTTCCAGGATAAAACATACATTTATTAAATGGTTTACTATAAATTGTGTATTATGTCCTTACAAACCTTTGGCCACAAAAATGTTTCTGGAATTTTTAAACACTGACTAATTATATATATGATTGACATGACTCGATAGATTTTGGACCAAAGCTCCATTATGGATTCACTTGAATGTATAAGCAGTGACATGGTTAACAATAGTTCTAAGTCTGTTTTCTGATTTTAGACTGCCAGCCTCCTCTAGAGGTACTGAGGCAAATTGTGTCTGAAGGGCGATGTCATGACAGGCAAAGACAAAGTGTTCAGCACATGAAGGAAGCACAGTTTCTAGCTTCCTGCACACTTCCCAGCTCTCCAGGTGAGTTCTTCCAACTGGGCATTCTTTCTAGTTTTATTGATTTTGACATGTCTTCCAACAAAGTCACTGTAGCAGCCTTTTTAATCAATGATCTAATTTCCATGTGTAAAATTAGATAGCCATTCTAGAAAATTGTACTCCTATTTTCATCTAAAAATAGATGAATAATTCTTAAATCTTTTCTGTGTTCGTAATACTTTATATTTACATAAAAAAATAAAAAAATTCAGTGTAAGTGTTTTAACTTTGTTTTGTTTTATTTGTGTCATCTTAAGGTTTTGTTTTTGTAGCATGTAACCACCTCTTAATTTTAGATCCACCTTGTGTTTATTGTTCACACATTGCTTAGATATAGCTAGTTACGAATACAATGATCATATGTGATTCCCTTTCAGGGTTTGGTCTTGGAAAGGCCTGTCATGTGATGTCATCACGCCTGACCCGCCAGTTCATCAATCTCACTGTATTCACACCTGGACCGGATACTTTGCTAACTCTCTACTCCCGTCCATTGTTGTCTTGGCTGGAAGAATTTCCTACGTATTCTGTGAATCACCACTTTGAGTTTGCACAGGTACCGAAGGAGGAATTTGTCATATTTGATTGAAACAGTCATTGCATTGCACTTCACTTAATGTAGTGTGACATCACTTCTTTAACCAAGATCAATAAGACGTGTACAACAATACCTTTATTACATGAATTAATAAACCAAAATATCAAATGGGTTTATGTAGGGTTTAATTAACCATACCGACCCCATTTTTCTACATGTAGCGGGAATTCCCAATTTGAAAGCAAAAGTTTCCCAATTTTGAAACAAAAATGATCCAAATTATAAGAGGGTGTGCATGCATAGATCTCTGTATCAATGGGAGCCTCAGTGTGCCCAGGATTGTTGTATATTTGTGTGTTCCATGGCCTATGATGGAAATGCATATCATATTCCAGGATGAGTATTTGTAGAAAAGAAATTTTATTCAAAACAATTTGATATTTGTTTGCATTTCATTAAATGAGTTATAATTGTCTAAATGTTTTAAACTCACACAAGATGCATGATGTTTCAGGCATTGACCGTTGGTTTGCTGGAGCTGTACCAGGTTGTGAAAGAGAAGCTGCGAGCTACCCCAGCTCACGCGCACTACATCTTCTCTCTACACGACATCGCGCACGTCATCCAAGGCATGCTGCTTATGTACCCACGCTCTCGCAACAAGAAAAAGAAAAAGAAAAAACCGAAGATGGAGAAGGAAAACAGTAGTAAGGCGTATTTTATCACTGCAGTGTCTGCCAGTATTGTTTTTAATAGTTTAGCAAACTTAAAGCTTGGTTAGCCCTTGTTTAATGATATTCTGATGTTATGGTTAACTGGATTCAACTGTTGACTGTTGAAATGTTTTGTAGTGATTGATGTACCTATTCTGATGTAATGGTTAACTGGATTCAACTGTTGATTGTTGAAATGTTTTGTAGTGATTGATGTACCTATTCTGAAGTCATGGATAACTGGATTCAACTATTGAAATGTTTTGTTGTGATTAATGTATCTGTTCTGATAACATGGTTAACTGCATTCAACTGTTGAAATGTTTTGTTGTAATTAATGTATCTGTTCTGATGTCATGGTTAATTGGATTCAACTGTTGAAATGTTTTGTTATGTTTGAAGTACCTGTTCTGATGTCATAGTTAACTGGATTCAGCTGCTGGTTAATATTTGGCCTTCCCTATTTTCCGTTTTTTTTTTTTTGCATTGCATTTTAAGATGTGAATATTTGTTGTTTTACAGAACCTACTTTTAGCAGACAGTCGTCCTCTGCGAGGAAGAAAGGGAAGAAGAGTTCGTTTGCTCCAATGATGACAGTGATCGCACAACTCTGGATTCATGAATGTTCACGAACTTTCTCTGACCGTCTTATTTCTACAGAAGGTTATAATTTATCATTTATGTCAACTTATGTAAACATATTCCTAGCTTATACGTTATTATCATTTAAACATTTTTATTTTCCCCTCTGCATTTCTGTTTCATCATTGCATCCATATTAAACAACCTTGTATTTGTGTGCTTGTAGTCATTTATTTTTTACATGAATATTCTTTTCGGCATTTTTTATTGATAATTTTAATGCAGTTATGAACTAGTTACAATAGATGGCAATAGTGTTTACTTTGTGTTTGCATCTGGATATCTATTTTCCAAGTGATACATTATTTTTGACATTTTGTGTCTATTTAGAACTTTTCATACACCTATTCCCTTTCTGTACTATGTTTTGTCTATTTAATGTGTATCAAATTACTTAAGCAGTTTTGTACACTCAATTGTAAAACTTTGTTAATTTGAACTATTATCCATGATGATAATTTTTCTTTATTTCCACTCGAGATCCCAAATTTCTTGCAGAGGACTTTGCTAATTGTAATTTTATTTTTATTACTTAAACAGAGTATAAACTTTGCTATTACAATTTTTTACGGGAACCTTTTTTCTTTTCTTTTAAAACAAATTCGCATAAAATTTTCTACTGGTACATGTATAGTATTAAATATTGATCGATTATTATTTGACATTTGCAGACCAGCAATGGTTCAAGCAAGCACTGGAGGATGTGGCCATCAAGCATCTGTGCTTTCCGCGCGACGACGCTATCGCCGAAATGGTGGCCATTACCGAGGAAACCTACTCACCATCTGTAATTGTTTTATACCATTTGTAATTATGTGATCATTTATGCCGTTTATGTGATTCTTATTTTTTTTTATTTTTTTTTTTAGTAGCATAATGCACGTTGTTTTAGGATTATTTTAAATGTATTATGTTCAGCTGTTTTGAGGCACATATTGCTGTTAATTACTAGTGACAACTAACCATTTCATCGATTACTTAGTGATGTCGAAGCGGCTTTTTAAGTGTGGGGCCAGTGTTATTGATTTTTATAAAGCAAGGCTAAGTATGCTTGAATTTGATCCAAAAAAAATTCTTTAAAAGGTGAGGGTGGGGTGGGGTAGCCTGGATAGCAAGTGGTGGTTATCAGTCTCTTTAACCGGTCTAGTGTGAGATGTAATATGGGATCTTCATATGTCACCCAATCATTGCCTAATTAGCTGATTGACCCACTTTCAGAGTCGAAACAGCCCCGTAAAGCGAGTCCATCATCAAACACCACCTCCACCTCCCGTGACACCGTCTGACTTCGACGATGATGACTACGATGTGAAGCACCGGAGCCTGGACGAGGCGGACATCTCGGGGACGACGACTGCGGACGAGGACTCGGCGCCGGCCAGCCAGATACCGGCCAACACGAGTCAGGACCAAGACATGTCCTCTGCTGACGACTCACCGTCTGACAAGGAGGCAGTCAGCACAGACCGAGGTGAGACTGGTTTAACCTGTATGGTTAGTTAGTTCATCTCTTCACAATATGAACATAGGAGGAGATAATATGATTCTCCTGACCCTAACATTATAACCATTTTAGGCTGGGGCTTGGGTTCAAATTTAGTGTAATAATGTTATGTGTATGGTTTACATTCTAGACTCTGTGGCTTGAGCCTCTAGAAGTTGTATTTGACAACATGAGCATCCGTGTGCTCTGGAATTGACAGTGTGACCTGTCCCAGTGCATCTTCCCAGTTTCAGCACTCTTTAAAACATGCCCTCGAGGCATAAAGGTATAAAAAAAACCTCCAAATTTCAAAAAGCATCAGTGCCAGTTTAATATTACAAGCTGGTTTTTGTCATTGAATTTATGTAGCATGATTATTTAGACACATCGTTTGTAAAGAACTCTATAATTTGTTGTATACTCCTGCCATTGTAGAGACGGAAGCAGTGGAGACTCACCGGTACATGGCCACACTGACGCCGGAGTCTATGGAGACTGAAGCAACTGCTGACAGCTCCGAGGACACAGAATCTTCCAGTGACAGCGATACTCACACCACTTATTCAGGTTCTTCTTCATCTTTACTTTTCTTAGTCTATTTTATATGTTTCGTTTTATCTGTAGATATTCAATAACCCTAAATTAATATTAGACAGAAGTTGTAGAGGTTTTGGTATTGTATTGTTCGGCTATGAATCACTAATCATTCAAACATCACCCCAATTAGCTTGTGCTTCTTATACTTTTAAGGAGTGGGGCTTCGTTTAAAGGTAGAATGTCGGCCTGTGGCGGGATAGATCGTGGGATCGATCCTCCACAGCACAGATTATTTTACAGGCTATTTTCCATTCCAGCCAGTGAAACACGTCTGGTTTATCAAATTCCGTGTTGTGTGCTATTCTGTCTATGGGA
>JAULBR010102191.1:0-20866 GCA_032355825.1 Melanodrymia aurantiaca | reverse complement strand
TCTTTGAATTTTCTTAAAAGTTATTAGTAATAATAGTAAGTCAGCAAACTCATAGTTGTGACCTTTGCATTGATATGGTTTTACTATGACAGGACAACAAAATGTATTTATACAGTCTTAATACTTGCATAGTTTCTTTGTTAGTTGAAATGTTGTAACAATATAATTATGTGGGTGTTGGTATCACTTCTTCATCTGTTTTCTTCTCATTATATGCAAGAGTGGACACAATTATACATGTGTATAAAAGGAATTGGTACATTTATGAAATATGTGATTATTTGTTTCCGTAACTGGAAATAATACTGGATCATCATGGGTGTGGCCATCTTTGTTATAGGACTGAATAAAGAAAATATTTGTATGCAATATAATGGTTACCAGTAACCATTTCAATGAATGGAGCGGGTTGTAGCTCAGCGATAGAGCGTACGCCTGCAACTCAATGTGCCGAAGGTTCAATCCTCAGGGCACCCATAGGGTTACTTCCCATTCCAACCAGTGATCCACGACTGGTCTATCAAAGACCGTGGTTTGTGCTATCCTGTCTGTGGGAAAGTGCAAATAAAAGATTCCTTGCTATTATTTGAAGAAGAGTAGCCTATTTGGTGGCAGCGGGTTTCCTCTGTGACCAGAAACAAACTTTATCTTTATCATTTCAATGAGTTGTAACCTATAGGTAACAATTTTTATTTTTATTTAATGGCTATGGATGGGCTACATATGTTTGATAAATTTCACTAATTTCATTCCTGTATACTCACATGACAAAGTGTTTTTGTTTAATGGCCTTTCATACAACTGTATACGGAATCACTGGTGACACATGACATACATATTGTTTGTCATGCATGCCAATGCATTTTATAAAATTGAAACATGTATTTTACTAACAACATAATTTAAATACTTTAATATACTTTGTGGATGAGGGCGTAATGCATGTAATAAAACAAAGCAAACAATGGGATTAACATCACGCACATGTCCAAAAAAATGTTTGTTGTCTCAATCAGTTCTATTGTCAGGTGGCCTCATTCTAAGATTTGTCGACTTGCTATGTGAGTGTCTATCTGACACCTGGACAGTAACTGATCTCTGTTGACTTCAAAAAGATCTCCTAGCCTGGCATTTCACAACTTGTCCCTCCATCACTACCATGACAGTTTGTACATGGGATGGTCAGTCAATCAAGGGAGTTAATTTGCTGTTGTTATATTAATTTTATGTAATCAAGATTATATGATAATCGACTGCCAATGTTTGTAGTATGCTGTGGTATATGGCATGGCATTGGGCTGGTTTTAAGAATTCTTCAACTTGGTCTTGTTTGTTATGGTTGCCTAGACTCAGTGGTAGAGAGTCCGCCTGAGGTTTGATAGGTCGATGGATCGATCCTCCTCAGTGGACCCATTGGGTTATTTCCCATTCCAACCAGTGATCCATGACTGGTTTAATCAAAGGCCATGGTGTGTGTTATTCTCTCTGAGAAAGTGCACATAAAAGATCCCTTGGTGTTATTCAAAGAAGAATAGCCTATGTGGTGGTAGTGGGTTTTCTCTATGACTGAATGTCAATATACCCGTGTGTTTGACATCCAATAACCACTGATTAATAATCAATAATATTTTTGGTGATGTTGTTAAACAAACAAACTTTGATTATTAGACTGTGATGATAGATTGCTTTATTGGTTGTTGAAGGCTGATATCTCAGCATGTGTTTTAGCCAGACAGTCAATACAAGACAATGACTGGACAGTTGCCATGTATGTTATCAACAACAAAATGGCACATGTTTATCCAGTATTAGGGACACAGGCACTTGACATATTTTAAGAAATGTGTGTATGTTCTATACGATATAATAGTAAAGCCATATAGTGGTCGTATGATACCACCTTGAGACACCAATGACTAGAGGGAAAATATGACTGGTTTGCAACTAATATTATATACCATTTTATTCATAAATGATTAAATTCAAATTAAAGCAAATAAGTAGGTTGCTTGACATCTTACCTCCTATATATGGCCTATCAAAGTCTTAATTAATGCAGGAAATTCAAGATATCATTTTGGACATTCAAACCAACATTACATTAAACAGACATTTACAAATAAATATATCTTATTTAAGTGTGTCAAGTGCCTGTGATTTGGAAGTCCCTAAGTTACATCACCCATCAAAGATCACAAGGTTCATCTCAACCATTATCACGAAGGATGCAGCATGTCTACAAGTGGCAGGTCTCGTGAGACCTTGTGATTGCCAAGTATTGACAACAGTGGGTCAAACATTACTAGAATTACTAGAATTGATACCATGGAAATTTTGTAATAAATTATAGTTGTACATGTGGACGATAGTTCTACAGACAATAGGTCAGTTTGAGCTGATGTCAGACTTTTCTTATTTATCTCACACTCATTATATCTTTATGGTTACAGGTACTTATTTGTTCTGGAATTTTACATATAATATATATTTGTCTGTTAAAGACCATTCAAAACACTAACTAAAGATTTTACATCACTAACTCAGATGTTTAATTTTAAATTTAAATACGGTAAGATGAAGACCGACTGATAAAGTTGTAGCTAAAATAAAATATCTTGCATCAAACAGCGTATTTGAACAAATGCCAAATGTAGTATCAGTTTGTTAGAATCTTCAGACAATAGCAGTTTTTGCTGGGGTGATGAATTAAATGTCGACACTTAAAAGAGATTTTCTACAAGATGAATGGAATTACTGACATTGAATGGTAGCCCTGCACAACACGTTAAAAAACAACATGGTAATCATCAAGACAGGTCATTTGTATCACAGTACCTCTGCTTTCTTTATATGGCTTGGTGTTTGCCAGACTATTCTAGGCTGTGAAGTACATTTTTGACAAGATACAGTTATTTATTGTTTTTTTTTGGGCTGGTATTCCTTGGAGATGGAACAGGTAGGATAATGTTTGTAACAAATATACATGTATAACATCCTTTGATTGCAATGTTATCTCGATTACGAATGTACCTGCAAATTTTATTTCAAATTTTTATGTAACCATTTTGCATGTTTTTTTAAAATTTAAATTAAATAAAAATTAATAAACATAAGGATGTAGTCATTTTGTAGTGTACGCTTTGGGAAATAATACTCCAAAATGTGACTACAAATGGAGTCTGACATTGAAATTAACTACGTGACACTCATTCTCTTATGTGTATACCTTCAGGCCTATTGCATTTTACAAAGAAATTTGCATTCTGCAATGGAATTCTATATTGTTTCGTGTAAAAATGTGTTTTATTGCCTGAATGCTTACTTCGGTTTGCAATGTGTTACGTGAAACATTAATTAGTTGTCCCGTGAATTTGTGGTTAATTATAAATAAAGAATATTACTATAAATAACATTGAGAGCTTCAATCATGTTTATCATGTTGACAACAATGCTAATAAGTAAGGTTTTATTTAAAGTCTACTTTCCAGCAATTTTCTTAAAGCATTTTTCTTATAACTTACCTGTCATAATTATACATAATATATCTGTGAAGTATTTTGATGTATAAACATTGTAAATTATATTTATGCTGCGAGGTTAGTCAGACAAACTGCTAGCTACATGTAGTACAATAGTCAAAACACAACTAGTAAAACAGGATAGTGTTGAAATGGCCGTTTTATTAAACGACATAAAAATATAATATTATACAACATTAACCACGTGACATTGTACGTGGTAGTATCCAAAAATTACATAACACATCTCTCCTGATACAAATGACTATTGTAGGTGGGGGAGAATCCGCCACATTGCCAGTTTCGTCACCGCCAGCAAGCCCTTCCACTTACTTTTTGTAGTGATGATATTGCTAGCTAGCAGAGACGAAACGAAGCAAACCCCCACCCATAGCAGTCTGACTGACCGGCAATATAATACTACACCTATTAAGTACCACGCCGAATCATGTGGATACAATTTTTCTAACACACATATCTGTGACTAGTTTACAAAACATAAGAATACAACCAAAAGGCGCACATTTAAATATGGTGTATAACCAACAAATTGTCTACTATATCAGTTCAATCACTATTGCGTACTGACACCCGCTAGTGTTGCAAATATAACCTTCTAAGTCTGTCACACAATGCTTTCAACATTGCAACATTTGAATCGCATTAAAATGATAGCGATCCTTCCCTACAGCACTGGGTCAACTACAGACACATTTTCAATAAGTTACGAACTAGATTTGACACATTGTCATGCATTCACGGTCTGACCTATAACCATAGTACGAGAATGCCATGCATCCGACGTAACCAGCCTTACTAAACAGTATCAACTATAAGCCAATTGAGTATTTACTTAACTAATTACGAGAATGCCATGCATCCGACGCAACCAGCCTTACTAAACAGTATCAACTTAGTTACTATTATCCATTTGAGTATTTACATAACTAATTACGAGAATGCCATGCATCCGACGTAACCAGCATGCCCCATTTTAGTATAATTGCCCCTCATTTCATTAGGTTGCTGTCTTAGATGCGCACATTACATAAACTAGACTACGAGAATGCCATGCATTCGACGTAGCCTACCTACATGTATGTATATAAAGTTCGCAAGCAACTTCTATAAATTTACTGAAGTTCAAAAGAAGGGATGCGAATGTAGCTTTTAAATGCATTCGAATGCCATCTGCCCATGGCTTGAATATCCGTTTCAGACACACCCTGAGCCGCTGCCGTGCTAGCTGCACCTATTCTGAAACTATGACTTCTGAACTGATCCGATTTGTAACCAGCTGCTAGTAATGCTTGCTTTAACGTGGTGCAAAAGTAACGGTATGATATGGTTGATCCTTCTGGAAACTTAAAAATACTACCTGGCGACGAACCGCGCTCTTGGATATATTGATACAAAGCTTGTACTGGACAATGCTTCTTGGATACTTGGGCATTAAGCATGAGTGTAATTGGTGCGGTGTTGTAATGTCCCTTAAAAGAGTGAAAACTAATTTCCAATCTAGAAGGGTATTGATTGCCTTTCCGAAAGAATTGCACATTTGACATTTCAAGTATATTCTTGCCATTACCATTACATGTAATCTCACCGATCCGTAAGAATGCATGAAATGCCAGCAAAAACATAGCCTTAAACATGATCGTGTTGTATCTGGACAGGTGAATAACCTCCAGGGAATTGATAAGCTGATGCAATATACATTTCGTTATTGGCCGCCTGAAATCTGGTTTCATATTAGATTTCCGTAATCCTGCCAGCATTTTTCGAATGACAAAGAATTGTGTGGGATCACTAAATAACCCTAACTTATGAACATAACCTATCGCAGATATGTAAGTTGTAATCGTGGATGTAGCAAATCCATTATCAGCCATATGCGCTATAAACAACGCCAATGTATGTACACTTATGGGCAAGCCACATTCGGACTGCATAACAGTTTGTACAAATTGGCTAAGCAAGGTGAAAGCTCTACGATATAATTGTTTAGATTTTTCCGTCAATGCCGAATCAATGAGATGTAACACAGTCTGGTTTAAATGTGCAGCAGTTGTTCTGGAACTTGTGCTGGTAGTCTGTCCATGTGAGGAGCTTCCAGATGAAATTGCTGGACCTGCAATCGAGACAGGTAATCAGCAAGGATGTTTTGTTTTCCTGGAATATGTTTTGCTCTAAATTGCACATTAAACTTTAAAGCCGCCAACACCAATCTCCGAACTAAAGACATCATTACAATATTGGGAGAGGTTTGTTTATTTATTATAGCGACTACAGCCGAATTGTCGGAAAAGAAGAGAACAGATTTATTAACCAATTGTTGTCCCCAATGTTCCAAAGCTACGACAATCGGAAATAGTTCCTTAATATTAATATGGTGATCAGCCATATTTCCCACCCACCGACCAAAGAACCAATGGGACCCCAAGATCGCTCCAAAGCCCATGTTGCTAGCATCTGTGTACATGTGTAAATTCTGTGACGATTCCCAAGCATTAGGCAAAAACATAGTAGTTCCATTAAAGTGCTCTATAAACAAAGCCCATACTTTTAAGTCTAATTTTGCTTCTTTGGATAACCTGATGTGATGATGAGGATTGGAAACCTTACACGTTAGATTAATTAATCTACGCAAAAATGGTCTGCCTGGTAATATCACTCTACAGGCAAAATTCAATAAGCCTATTAATGATTGTATTTCTCTGAGTGTAGCTTTTTTCTTTCCCATAAATAATTGCAAAGCCCCTTTGATTTTTTCAATTTTTTCCAAAGGTAACCTGGCTACCATCAAGTTGGTATCCAATTCAATACCTAAGAAGGTAATACAAGTCGTGGGAGAAACAGTCTTTTCTTTCTTAATTGGGACACCTGTACATTTACAGAGGTGTAAGAAATTTGTCAAAGCCGTTTGGCATTTAAGTGTTCCAGGTGGACCCATAAACAGAAAATCGTCCAACACATGAACTAGACAAGTTTCATTAAAATATTTTTCCATGATCCAGTGCAAAGAAGAGCTAAATTTTTCAAACAACTGGCATGAAACTGCACATCCCATGGGTAAGCATCGATCATAATAATATAAACCTGAAATTTGCATACCTAACAATTCATAATCCTCAGGTTTTATAGGCATTATCCTGAAGGCCGACTCTATATCTGTTTTAGCTAGCAAGGCACCCGTTCCAATGCTATTAATGAAGAAAATAGCATTGTCTAATGTCTCGTACTGTACCGTTTTATCCTCATAAGCAATTCCATCATTAATAGACGCCCCAAGCGGATATGAAAGGTTATGAATAATCCGATACTCGCCTTGTTCTTTTTTGGGAACTAACCCTAATGGCGATACCTGTAAGTTAGCAAATGGAGGTGTACTAAAAGGACCTGCAATCCTACCTAGTTCTAATTCCTTCTTGATTTTTTCTGCTAATATAGATGGATTTTCAATGACAGATTTTAAATTTGGAGCTAGTCTAAATGAACGTTGACCCTTATAGCTCAAAGAAAATCCTTTCTCAAACCCGTCTTTTAAAAATTCCAAATCTTCTTCCCCATAACCTTGTAAGAAGGAACATAACACGTGAACTTTAACCGGTGTTATTTGGTGGATTTGATCGTGGTCGTTGATTAGGGGTAATGCTACTGGATGAGTTAGTGCTATTTGGGGACAGTGAGGTTTGTGTGTTTTCAGGTTTGTTGCATTTTCGAAAGGAATGCGGGCCTCCACAGAGTTTACATGTGTGTTTAAACCAACAGTTGGCTCTGTGACACACCCCTTTGTTCTGAAAGGCATAGCACAACTTTTGTTGTTTTTGATTATTTTGGCCTGCACCCCCTTGTACCGGTTTGTTTGACTGAGGATTGCCCGAGGTCATGGCCTCTAGAAATAATTCGTTATTAGGTTGATCAAAAGGTAGCAAGGCAGGCGAGGCCTGCCTCCATTTTCGAAAATTAATATCGTATGTGATAGCAGCATAATCCCCCGCCCTCTTGGCAATTCTCTGCACTATGTTGGCATACTTCATTAATGAAGCAGCCAACTCTGGCCGAGCCTTAACCATGATTGTAACAAATATTTGGAAGGCTGAATTCCAAAGGTCCATTGACCGAATGGGAATGGGATTTGCCTTTGGAACCAGGGAAAAGGTATTCGTTTGGAAAGCCACATCGAACTGATCGCAGGGCTTGTTCTGCAGCAATGACCCGAATTCCACAAACTGGTCTGCCCAAATCTTTTGTTTCAACCTAATATCAACATTAATATCCAATGGGCGGGAGATGCTGCTGCTATTAATAGTACTATCGCATATACCGTAATCCGCGGATAGACCCAGTGCTGTGGTACCTGTAACTTGGCTTATGGCCTCTTGCAAAAATGATCTAGTCTGACTATCATTAGTGCCCTCTGTCGAAGCCGCCGGTATCGGAACATGTTCCCCTATGTCGTCAGGCTCTAATGGGCCTGTCACTGTGGCTGATGGGCGACTTTCTACCGCTGGCGCATCCTGTCTCAAGACCAAACCCTCCGCCTTCATCAATCTCACCACCTCTGCTGCAATTTGAGAAACCTGATTGGTCGGCTGGGCAGGGAGCACTGGAGTTTCCTCAGGTACAGTGACCTGCGTTCTTCGCCCCCTTGGACGTACTGCTGTATGTCGCTCTTTTGCCGCTCTCGTTGGCCTTTGTGGTGCCATTACACTCAAAAGAAAGAAAGAACAAAATTCAACCAATGTCCCCCATTATCTACACTTATATCATCAATTACAACTATGAAAGCCACAAAGGCCCCCATGCGGTCCAAATACCATATAATAATTCTAACCCACAACTATGAAAGCCACCAAAGCCCACTTGTGGTCAAAATTACTATACATAAATGTAAATCACAACTATGAAAGCCAAAAAGCCCACATGTGATCTAAACTGCCATAGAATTTCCAGCCACAACTATGAAAGCCCACGTGCTCTAAAATGCCATCTATTTTAAGCCACAACTATGAAAGCCACTAAAGCCCACATGTGGTCTAAAATATTATAAATAAATGTAAATCACAACTATGAAAGCCATAAAGCCCACATGTGATCTAAACTGCCATAGAATTTCCAGCCACAACTATGAAAGCCACCAAAGCCCACATGTGGTCTAAAATACTATAACTAAATGTAAATCACAACTATGAAAGCCATAAAGCCCACATGTGATCTAAAGTGCCATATAATTTTTAAACCACAACTATGAAAGCCACTAAAGCCCACATGTGGTCTAAAATACTATAAATAAATGTAAATCACAACTATGAAAGCCATAAAGCCCACATGTGATCTAAAGTGCCATATAATTTTTTTAAACCACAACTATGAAAGCCACTAAGGCCCACGTGTTCTAAATTACTATAAATCTTTGTGCTTCATATTTATGAAAACTGTGAACTAGCTCACCATAATGTAATTAAACACAAGTACAGAATTTAAGTCTATATGAATTGTACGAAATAAATAACCAACATGATATGTAAATTACTCATGATCATACATATATTATATATAAGACACCCTTCTGTCACCTTAAATGTTATCTGCTGAAATCATCTATTTGCAAGTGCCCATTGTTTATTTACTCTCTGAGCCAACCTTGCGATATGACGCAATGACTGCTCCTCGAACACTCCGCAAATACTTTGGTACCCCGTGCGCTTCGTTCAAGTGAACCCCATCGCGACAGTAAACGTTCACCGGACTTTCTTTGAGGCCTCTGTGTTTGTGATAGGATACGTGTGCTATATCTTGGATAAAGTTTTTTAGTCGCTGGTTAATTTCTCTTATTTTCTCATTGTAAATTGGAATAGGCAAGTGCCGAGTTTTTTCCCTCGGCAAAAGTTGCATGACGACAATATGATCAACCGAACATCCAATATGAAGCCATTCCACTATTGACATTATATTTGTAGCGATTTTTACCGCTGCCTCATCCCAGTTGTCCGCATCATTTCCTCCCACTTGCAATATAACAACCTGCGGCTTACATAGCGAGACGTGTTCAAAAAACTGACCCCTACACATGTCTTTGACTAGGCCACCACCTTTGCCGACAAATTTTAGCAAAACTTCTTCCTCGTTCAACCTCAAATTTTTCCATTCGGAATTTGATCGATTTACAAAATCTCCAAGCCTCCGAATGTAACTATGGCCCAAAACAGAAACGTTAACCATCATAATTGCCCACTTTGATCTACTGAAGTGCAAAACTGAAGCGTATTAATCTATTTCAAAACAGAACACAAAAGATTTCTTACCTCGCTTCAGTACACTTGTTGAAAGGGGACGCTCCCTAGTCGCGTCACGTGATCACAAGATGGATGTATTCATCCGCGATGCTTGTGGTCAGTCCCCTTATAATTTACCAAGTGAAAAGGCCCTACGGAGCCAGCGTCCCTTACAATTAAAGTAACCCACGCATAAATACAATTAAACTCTTTAGTTTAATTGAGGTTTTATCCAACCAATAGGTCTGTTTTATACAGACTTGTCTCTCATTTTACTGCACCTTTTCAAATACTTTTTTTTAGCTGTTACTTTTGTTCATTAAACCAATCTACCTGTATTTTGTTTAACATTACGTGAAATTACAACCAATTTCTACAGACTGTATTTTACTAAAATCTTTGCATGTGTTCAAGATATAGAGAAAAATGTACATAAAAGAATCCTTTCTGCTGATCAGTAAACGTAGCCTATGTAGTGGCAGCAGGTTTTTGTTTTATACATAATGATGCACGGTCAGTGACCATAATGGGACAGTTGATCTTTCTCACAGAATGTCACGTGTGATACTAGTACCGTAGTTGTTTATGCTGTGTGATCACGATTTACGTAGCAGTAAACATTCACTGGATTAATATATCTGTGTTATTTAGTTTTGGTTAGAATGACTTGGTTTGCAGTTAAAACTTTCTTGTACAAGTGGCCATGATTGTATTGTAAACCATTTTGACAGGAGAAAATAGTTGTGTCGTTTGCATAAGAATGCTAATCTGCAAACTGTTATTACATGGGTTAATACATCAAAATACACATGTACCTAATGGGTTTATGACATGGATAGCATGGGTAGGTTATAGGATAATTGCATGATCGTGTAGTGTATTATGAATTATTACTTTTTCAATGACTTAGGAGGACATTTTAAATTTCACAGTATTATAACAAACACTGCATCATAAATTAAGCTGGCTTCTATTTGATATATGTAAAAGTGAAATATGGACCACTTTAGTACCTGAAACCAATTGAACTGTAATAGGATTAAATGCAGGGAGCTTAGTTAATAAAACAATGTTAGTTTTAGTGTTAGTGTTAGTTTAAATATATCTCAGCATATATTATACAGAATTAAATTATATGATTTTTGTTTGTTTATACAGTCAAACCTGCCTGAATGGCCACCTATTAAATAGTCACCTGCTTAATATGGGAACACCTTATACTTCATCCTTTCATAATATACATGTAAATAGGATTCTTATTAAAACAGGTTTGTTTTAGAATTTTCTTCTAATTTTTTAATTTGCTAAAATCTGCTTAATTATTTTAAATTATAATATTATAGTCCTAATTTTTAGGCCACAGCAAATAAATTAAAATTTAATATATTTTTTTAAATTATTACATACATACATATGGGAATACCTTTATATTCTCTCAAATCGAATTGAAAATAAATATAATTACCGGTATGACTTGTATTAAACAGCCACCTGTCTTAAGTGACCATTTGTTACTGGTTTGATTGGTTTCCGGATGATTGCACATGATTGATGCCGATTTTGTGCTATATCAAAGACAAACACAGGGTTCAAAGGCAAAATAACACATACTGTAGTATTACATGTATAAGCAATTTTTTAATTGCTTCTGGTTTTGTGGTGTTCTCGTGGAATGGAGATGCTAAAGAGATGCCTGAAGATGTAAAAGTTAACAATGTACAAATAGAAGAATTATTTTCATTAGAATTTTGAGTTTCGTATTTTGACCAACCATTTATGTAATGATTCAACTGGTTCTGCATTTCATGCATCATGTTGCAGAACACATTTTGTATTTGACATTGTTTTTGCAGTCACGGTGATAGATATACAGTGAGTAATAATCTAAACAAATCATTCAAAACTCTAAGAGGTTGATACTATCCAGGCTCGATATTAACATGATCCATTACAATATACTGCAATATTCTAAAGATTTTATTCAGGGTTGATATTATCGGGAGTTATTGTAACGTTATATAGTATATAGCACGTAATGAAGAATGGTAACCTTAAATCCACTATGTTTAATGAGATCAGACAATTGAACCATGTTTTGAGACTTTAAGTATTACAGCAAGTCAACACCTGTCACCGAATCTGAGATCAAATATTTGCTGTGATCACAATCTGCTTGTGGTATTTCTTCAATCACTGCGGACAGCTCACGAGGGGACAAAATGTCTCCATTCTGTAGTGATGTCCCAGTTGGCACGATGTAGCATACCTCATTCCCCCGCAGACAAGACCCGGTCGGTCGGTTGGTCGTCGGACATTCCAGGCAACACTTGAGATATTGGTGTTTGCTCGATTTCGACGGTCAGGCTTTTCACTGTTGTGGGGTATCCGCACTATTGACACTCGTATAGTATGGCACGTCTTTACATGCCTTGCTGGGATCATTTATCACATACAGAGTAAATACAAACACAAAGATTAATCTACTGTTCAATGTGGGGCAGGTACCCGGCCCCATTCCTCACCCATTTTTCTTGCATTTTATTAGCACCAAATTGTATATTTTCATAGAAGTTATCTATTTAAAATGTTGATGTTCTGGTGGGGTTTTTTTTTATAAATTTTTATAAAAATGTCGCTACTGTTTGGATCAAGTGGATGGTATGAATGTTTAACATATTGAGAGATAACAAATTGAGTGCCATATTTTAAAAATAAGGCAGGTGGAACGAGGGCACTTTTCAGATCATGGGACAAAGATGATTCTAGAGCATATAAATTATAATACTAAAAGTTTCTCACATAGGCCTACTGCATCTCCACATTTTTGTCATCTTCCTACACCACTGAACAGGATATATAGTACAGTCAAACCTGCTTGAGCAGCCACCTGTATTAAGCAGCCACCTGTCTTAAAGGGTCACTATAATTTTCTCCCAAATCAGCAATGTTAATGCATTATGACCTGTATTAAGCAGCCACCTGTGATATGTATTGCTTATCATTTAACAAAGTATCTTGTCACAACATTAGGGAATGATTTTAAAGAAAGGGTTAGGTTTGACTTTAACTTTTGTCTTGTCAGTGTAATATTAATTGAAATTAAAATAATTGAACGTTGGCATTAAAATCAAATGATTAAAACTGTCAAACATTGTAGACCATGCATCACAATAAGTATATGTTTTTCATCTACATGTAATAGCTGCTGAGCAAACAGTGTGCAAGCAAGGCTGTCATTAAACAATGTTGGTTTTATACTAACTGAAGTTATCCTGTTAGTAATGCCCTTGAAGTTTGTGAATGGGAGGCAGCCATAAATATATTTTATGTTGCCCAACTACAACATAGGCTTGCCACAGGTGGTCTGGCAATGGATTTGTCTCGCCCCATCTAGCCAAGAGTAGTCTTCTTCTTTTTACACATTTATGAATATGTTGTAGATGCAAATATTTGCATTCCCTTTAAGCCCTATAATTAAGGGACATGAATGTGTTTACGGTACAAGTTCAAAGATATCGGTGTCCATTTACATGTAGCTTCTATTTTGAGTCTAAAAATGACTTCCTTAAAATGCTGATAACACAGGCGTATCTGATGACCTATTCACATCATGAGCTTGGATGAACCAAACGAACAAAACGAAAGTCATTCATGCATGACGTCGAGTGTCCATATCACCTGTACTATCAAACCATATTTACGCATTATCAAAGAATCATTATGAAGAAGATAATTGCATTATGTCCAAGCTGACACAAGCGGTGAGGAATCTGCCATCATTTCATTGACAGTGGAGTGGGTGGTTATGGACTCAGATGCATTCTTGTTGCTGTTACACTGGTCAGAACGGGCCACAATGCGTGCATTTCAGCTTGTAAGATGATTACGATATAACAGTGCGGCATTATCTCCACCTCATAGACGACTGGTCATTGTAGCTTGGTTGTGCATATTAAGGAAGCTACCTGAGCATGACACACTTCATGGATTTCATTATTATAGTATTCTGTGTAGAGTAAACAACGACCTGGGATAGCGTGAAGGCTTAGAAGATGGGTAACACATCTGGAGCATCTGAAAAATTTTTAGAAATAATTGTGGAATCTATTGTATAGGAAGTACATGTAAAGATGATGGAATACAAACCATTTATAACATGGAGATTGCATTGTGGAGTATTGATACCTTGAGGATGAACAGGACAGGATGTGTGTTACCTGTTGTCTGAAGCACATTCCTTTCCTTTATCACTGGATGTACCACGGACAGTAACATCTGTTGTATTTTCGTCAAACTCTTTTCTGCAAAATGTTGAAAGGATTTTTAGCTCGAAGGGTGAGTTGTAATAAATAAAAATTCACAATATTTTAGTAAATCTGATTTGGTTACCATTTTACATGTTCTGCTGGCAGAGAATGTAAACAAACTTGGACATGTTGTTTGGTTATGTAATTCCAACATGTACAAAATATGACACATTGCTGTTAAAATAGACTGAATAAAGTTGGAAAAAAATGGCAGCATTATAGTCAAATTAATTAACTGAGAATATAAAAGTGATTCTAGATCAATACATTAATGTGTTCAATGTTCTCACTTGCAAGGAGTAGTACCAGGCCATATTAAGCAAATAGTGGTATGTGTATAATTTAAGGTAACTGGAATTTATTTTAGTTTTTTTGGTTTAAAGAACTGCAATTTGTAGGTGTTTTTTTTATCTCTCGACTATTGTCAAAAAAATTCACAGTTCCGGTATTTTGTATGCCAATTATTCTCCTGGATAAGCAGGATGGTATTTGCAATTTATCATTACTGAATACATGAAAGATACAGCTTTTTCACAGAAAGAAAATAATGTAAGAAACATTTTTATTGCTTATTGTTTGACCGACATGGTGCGGACTATCGTTATTAAGATTGTTCCAATCTAACAGTAACAGCAATAAATAACTTTCCATTCCAACTTGACATTTATTGTTGACGTTATTTTATTTGATTGACAACTTTGAAAAAAAGGTTTGTAGTTAAGCACATATTATCACATTCTGTCAACCTGAATATATTTATTACTTTTTGTTAGCTTGGGGCTAAAGTATGAAATTTGTGGTTATACGTACCATGTTGTTTTTCTTTTTTACAATTTTGGAAGTTCTCGTCTTTCTTTCTTGAAATAATTATATTTATAATTTAGAATCAGCTTTTAATATATTATCCAAACTACTTTATTGTGAAACATGTTTACTGCTAACCCGACAGGTCTATAGAAAAACGTTGGTTTGTTAATGACTATACTGGAATACATTGATTATTAATCAGCGGTTATTTGATGGGGTTATTGTCAAATGCATTGTTATATTGACACATGGTCATATAGGAAACAGCAATTGATCTTTAATGTGCACTTTCCCACAGACAGGATATCACACACCACAGCCTTAGATGGACCAGCCATTGATCACTGGTTGGAATGGGAAATAACCTGATGGGTCCACTGAGGAGGATCGATCCATCTATGTATCGAACCTCAGGCAGACACTCTTGTGCTGAGTTACGCTACGCACTGCTCTCATTTGCTCTAGAATGACATATTTGTATATATTTACCATATGTATGTATGTCTCTCTCTAGATATACCATGTCTCTATGTAGATGTACACTGTGTGGTCTAGACATACTACATGAATTGCTAGATATACCATGTCTCTATGTAGATGTACACTGGGTGGTCTAGACATACTACATGAATTGCTAGATACTGTAGATCATGAAATTAATGTGTCACTAAATGTATGCGAGTAAGGGTGGTCAGATTAAAATGTGACATGAAATTAATGCAAGTGGTCTCCTTTTGATATAGCACTTTTTCTAACAACACGTTTGTGTAACATAAATGCATTACATTATTAATGCGAATAATTCTCACTCGCATTTTTCGCATTAATATAATGATCGCATTAATTTCAGGATCTACAGTATTCCATATGTTTCTGTAGATACAACTTTTTATAAATTTTAAAGACCCTCACTGAAAGATTTTTGCACCAAATGTTTCCATTCTCCTGTGTCTACAGACAATAGCACTGACCTTTGATGTGTTAAAACGTTTGGTCCCATATTTTGGCAAGATATTCGTATGACACATGAAAAGCTATTTTACATTTATATTATGACATTTTGACATTCCTGTTGATGTTTATAATTATATAATAAATGTTTTCAATTATGTAGATAAACAAAGACAGTGTTTTCTCTTTTGTTAACATAATGTTTAGTTTTGTACAACTCGTTTTATCTCATTGTCACATGCCCGCACTTTTCATGCCAAAATGGTGAGTGATGGTCTTCAAGCTTGACTGACTGTGTTTAATCAGACAGACCATGTGTGAACATCTAGACAGATCAGAGCCTTTTGTCTGACCTTCACGTGTGTACCTCTAGACTGACCATGTCTATAGATATATGATCTTGAACATGTATAAGCTTTATTGACTCTCTAATAGATCATTTATCCCTTAGCCTCACTATGTGACTAGGTATCCCATGTATTATCTTTTAGACTTTCTAAGAATATCAAATAACTCATCCCACTTTATAATACACTGTCTCATGGGGTGGACCATATGTCCAACAAGCCAGGCCAAATATCTCTAGGTAGCACATTGTGAAGAACCATTGACAGGGCAGTAAAAATAAAATGTATTGTCAACTAGATTTGACCACAGGACCGAGTGAACTCCAGACAGACATGTTACAGCAAACTGAGCCTTCCAGGCAGTCATTACAATTATCCTGTTCAATCTGCCTTTGTGGTGACCTTGGTTCGGTCAGGGCTGTATCTCTTTTCTACAGCACATACTTTCACCGCAGTTATCACACAAAGTATCATACAAAATAAAACAAAATTTGTCTGTTGAATATTGTTTGGTAATCATTGGATGGCATACACACATTTATTTCACACATGTCATATACATGTGTAGGCCACATAAATTTGCCATTTTGGTGGAAAATAATAGTTTCTAATGTACTTTCCCATGAACAAAATAACTCACAAATTTTACTATTGAAGGTCCACATTTTCTTTAAAAAACAACCCACACTGCAGAATACTGGTTAAAAGGCTGATACTTGTATTTAACAGTGTACGAAGATACATCTTTTACTACTGATAACATGAATCCATTGGTCGTGCTCACTTCAATAAATGGGTGATGTGATAAACTTTGTTTAACGAAACCACTGGATGACATTTATTCATAATCATCATCTATTGGATATCGAACACAATTATTGAAACACATACATTACTCTTACTGAATAACAGCAAGGGGTCTTTTATGTGCATTTTCCAACAGACAGGACAGTGCACACCATGGCCTTTGATGAACCAGTTATGAATCACTAGTTGGAACAGAAAATCACCCAACTGTTCCCATGAGGAGGATCGATGCTTCGACATGTTGAACCTTTTGTGGACATTTTAGCACTGAACTACGTCCCAAATCCTATGATAATTATGATGTGAAGTACATTTGTGTCACATGACAAAATTTATAAAAAGTTATATTTCAGCCTGTTAATGACAGGCAGTTGTAAAACAATTTGAGATTATATATGTTTATACAATGTTTATGCATGTTTTTTTTATTATCATGTTATATCTCTTTATAGAAAAACCCGGAGGATTACTTGGCAAGAAAGCGAAATAAAGAAGAAGAGGAAAAGACCGAAAGATTTCGTCACCATCGTCGAAAGGCTGAGCCCAATGAAGGCGCAAAGCGACGAAGTTATCACATTAAACAGGATGACGAAGCCACACGAGCTGCCAGGGAATACAGACTAAATAGAAGATCGCTTCATTTGGAACACAAGTCTGAAACAAAACCTAAAGCCTCACCATTGAAACCTAGTGTGCCAGAAAGACCTAGTCGATTGCGCAAAACATCATCTGAAAAATCTCCTGATATCATTTTGAAAAAATCACCTATCACAGAACAGACACCAGAACATTTAAACATATCACATCAAAATTCTATAGAAGGACTATCGCTCAAAACGTCAACTTCTTCTAAAACATTTCAAGAGACACCACCAGATCATCAGAAGAAATCAGAACTTGTTCTTTCATCTCCAGAAAGTACTTCACCACGTCATCCTTCCATCAAAAAGAATCGAGCTCCACTTCCACCAGGAACAACAAAACTCAAACTAGCTAATGAAACAATTCCACTTGCAGTGACTTCTGTATCTGAAGAGCTTTCTCCTAAAAAATCTCTTGATAATAATAATTTCATTGAAATTGAATCAAGGAACGTAAAAGACATAAAACCATCTTCATTGAATCATGAACCAAATAACAAACACAAATTTAATGAAATCAGTTCGAAGCCTGAACAAGGAACAAAGAGTTTACCAAAGGCACCTCCAAGGTTAAAGAAACGTAAAGAATCTTCTGAAGGTGGTTCTACAAGAGACAGTGTTAGTAGTTCAGTAAGTCCTACATCACCTACAAGTCCTGCATCGCCTGTGTTCAAACCTAATTCCACAGACTTCGGTCAAGTTTCTTCACCAATAAATTTGACTTTGGAAACAAAAGAAACTTTAGAAATAGAGAAGTCTAAGAATTCTCCAAGGTTGTCAAAAGATCTTGATTCAAAACCAGAAAATAGTTTAAAAGATGTGCCAATAATTCTTTCTACCTCACTTGAGTCTGAAGTGTTTGCAGCTCTCAAATCATCATCACTGTTTAATGACATAGGTCATTTTAAGGATGAACCAACTGTTAGTGTGAAATCTGACACTGTTTTACACAAAACAGATACAAAAACTGTTGATCTAAGAGACGAGACAGATTCAAATATATTTGAGAAGTCTAAAACATCCTATTATAATAATATAAATGAATCAAAATCCGTTGATGAAAGTAAATCATTTCAAAAGAATGGATATTATGGTGACAAAAATAAACCATATCAAAAGAATGAAAATATTGCTGACAAACAATTGAAGCCAAATGTGTCTCGTGAGAAAGAAACATCTCCAATTCAGTTTAGTGAACAGGCAAAGGATATCAAAATAGAACTTGTTACAAGTCCAATTAAGGAAAAAATTGTCACAAGTCCAACTAAACAACAATTTGTTACCAGTCCAACAAAGGAACAATTTGTTACAAGTCCAACTAAACAACAATTTGTTACCAGTTCAACAAAGGAACAATTTGTTACAAGTCCAACAAAGGAACAATTTGTTACAAGTCCAACAAAGGAACAATTTGTTACAAGTCCAACTAAGGAAACATTTGTCACAAGTTCAAGTAAAGAAAAACCTGTTTCAAGTCCAACTAAAGAAAAACCTGTTTCAAGTCCAACTAAAGAAAAACCTGTTTCAAGTCCAACTAAGGAAAAACTTGTTACAAGTCCAACTAAGGAAAAACTTGTAACTAGACCAACTAACGAACAAGTTGTCGCAAGTTCAACTAAGAAACAAATTGTTACAAGTCCTACTAAGGAACAACTTGTTGCAGGTTCAACTAAGAAACAAATTGTTACAAGTCCTACAATTCCTACTAAGGAACAACTTGTTGCAAGTCCAACTAAGAAACAATTTGTTACAAGTCCATCTAAGGAACAAAGACTTTTGAAACAAAAACATGTTCAAGAGCCAGAAATCAATGATGAAGATGAAGTGGTAACAATAATTGAGGAAACTATTATTTTAACACATCCTATTGTTATGCCAACTGATACAGATACGGTGTCACAGCAGAAAGTGTCTACTACAGAAACATTCAAATCTAGAGAAAAATCAAGTTTCAAAGAATATCTGTCAAGGGGCAAGGATCAAAAACCTAATGAAGAATTTAAAAGTCCGACGATAATGCCTGAACTGAAGTTGAATTTTCTTGATGAAAGCATTGAACTGAGAGTGGATAGGGCATCAACAGACATTTCACCTAAAGCTACTTCTGCAAATCAGACTGCAAAAACAAAGAGCCCTAAGAAAACTGTTGCTCCTGCACCACCCCTTGGCGAGAAAGAGGAGATAAAATCTCCATTACAATCTCCATTACGCACAAAGAGTCTGGACATTGATGTCACTAAGATGGATGTTTTAGTAGAAATGGCCGCTCTTCCATCTGTTACCACACAGAAAGATAGGAAGTCACCAACACAGACAAAAATGGCTGCTAGTGAGGTGACGATGGCCGATGTGTCGGTTGAGCAAACCTTGATACCGAAATGGCCATCAATACCAGACAATATTTCAATAGCCAGCACTGAATCAGGTTCTTCTGATCCACCACCTCTGCCAGCATCTGCTCCTCCATCATTGCCAATAGCAACAAGCAACATTATTGCAGAGGAAGTAAAAGTAGAATACAGTATTCCACAGCACAACACCACAAAAATGGATGCAAAATTTGTTAATGACTTTAAAGGTGATTATTTAACTGACTTTGAATCTCAAAATATAACTCTTGCAGAAAAGAGGGCAGACTTCTTTGGGTTGGAAAAATTATCTCCTTCTTCTTTGAGGAAAATCAGTGAGGAAACAACAAGTCCACCGCACAATCTGAATGTCTTCCCGAACTATTTTGAATCAGTAGGGAAACAAAGATCAGATGACCAAACATCATTGCCATCGGATGATGAATCGGGTTTCAGTGCCACATTTTCACCAGGTGAGAGTTTTTCAGGTAAATATTTAAAAAATATATTATAATATTTTTGTTTCCATATTTTTCCCCTGCAGCTTCAGGATGAATTGAAGATATGTATCTACAATTATTTAGTGAATGTGAAATGTTTCATGAGTTTTTATGTTCTCACAGGAGAAATATTCCCTGTATCTACTCAAAATTCGATGTATTTATTATGTGATCTGAAATCAATGGAAGTAATATACCGGGAGCCCAGGGCCTCGAACTCAATCGAACGAGGTACCAATATCTGAGTATATGGGCATTTAGGTAATGGAATAAGATGTACAAAAATGGATTTCTGCCGGTGACCACCCTCTGCGTAAAAAAATGGCGGCCATTTTGCAAGATGGCGGCCATTCCAGAATGAA
>JAULBR010102180.1:0-11046 GCA_032355825.1 Melanodrymia aurantiaca | reverse complement strand
TCTGACGTCCAATAACCGCTGATTTATAATCAATGTGTTTCTAGTGGCGTCGTTAAATAAAACAAACTTTACTTTTCTGACCTAATAATATGTACTAAACTGCATGATACAACCCGCCGTTGCATCTAATGTCAAGAAACGTCCACCTGAGGTTCGATAGGTCAACAGATCGATCCTCTTTAGTGAGCTTGGTGGGCTATCTCTCGTTCTAACACGTGATTCGCGACTGCTCCATCAAAGGTCGTGGTATGTGCTACCTTGTCTGTGGGAAAGTGTTCAATCTAGTCAAACAGTTTATCATTGGGTACACATCTCGTATGAACAAGTCTATACAAGTCTGTATGTGTTCAGATAATTGGCAGGCAGTGGGAAAGAAACCAGTTTTGTTTTGTTTTTTGAGACCCGAAATCAATATAATACTCAGTTATTGTATATGCCACGAGTGTTTTGTAGCCGCGGTATTAAATTATTCAACGATTTCAATAAAAGTCTTTATTTCTTTAACACTCGTCCCAGACTAATCAGATATTGCAAATGTTAAGAACATATCGGTAAAATCATTACCGTTCTCTCGCAATTACAATCAAATGTCAGGTTTACCAAGTTAATAACACATTTGTAATACTCTTTTATTACACTGACAAGCAGCATAAATTTGTTGTTGAATTTTTTTTGCTTTTACAATATCAGCTGGAAATGCTATATTGTATTGATAATACGTAGGCACGTCTGTCATTGCATTTATGAAACACATCATTACTATATTTCGTGTCTGAACATTAAATGTGTAGTATGTTTATCGTAGATAACTTTGGTTTCGTTTTGGTTTAACGTAGAGAAAGGGAAAAAAATAATTTAAAGTCCTATTTTTGTGTCCAAATTATATAGCTTTAGGTTAACAAATAACAATATTGTAATGCAAATACATACAAAAAATCTTCAGAAAGATCCATCGTCTGGAAAAAAAAATAGTGGATTTTTCTGTAGATTTTTTGTATGCATTTGCATTACAATATTTCTATTTGTTAACCTATAGTAATATAATTTTGGCACAAAAATAGGACATTTTCTGATTTAAAAAAATGTTTTACTTTTTTTCTCTACGTTAAACGAAACCAAAGTTATCTACGAAAAATATATTACAAATGTTCAGACACGAAGCATAGTATTAGTTTTTTTTTGCAGCCATAATTATTACATTATACAGGTATGCGAGATGATAATGTTTACTGGGTTTGTCATCTTGTTATTTCTTGCTGCAGGGTACTACTAACAAAAGGTGTTTCTTTGGCTGCAAAATAAGCTCGTATATATATGTTTCAGATTTGCATCTTCATATTATACAGCAAGCAATCGTGTTTATATACATATCTAGATGGCTAACGTATACAAGACTCATTTCAATATACCACATACATGTACATCCGTCAGAAAGAATTCATCTTCTTCTTCTTCTGCGTTCCCAAGAATTCATTCCGAAGCGATAAAAAAGACCAGAATCAACGATACTATCGGTTTAAAGGTGTACTGTTTAAGCTGTTGATTTACCGAATTTATCCAAACAAGCTATTATCTAGAAAGTGTTTGTTTGTTTGTTTGTTTGTTTAACGACACGTCTAGAATAGATTGATTATTAATCGACGGTTATTGAATGTCGACACTTGATCGGAGAAAATCCGCTGCCGCCACATAGGCTACCCCTCTTCTAATAACAGCAAGAAATCGTTAACGTGCACTTTCCCACTGGGTGGAACGGGACATAACCCAATGGGTCCCCTGAGGGGTGTGGATGGGGTGGAGGTGTACTATTAAACTGATTAAATTAATTGTATTGACACGTATACGAGTTTATTAACATTTTCCCAATAATTAACCACATAAAAACGAATAGCCTACAGCAAGCGTTTCTTATCTCTCCTGGCGGAAATGAAAACTAGTTAATGCTGAACGTCGAAGTGGACTTACGAAGTGGGTTAATGTTAACGTCTGGACCGTATTTAATCAAACAAATTTCCCTAATTAATTATTGAAGAGCAGCTATTATACAGATGAAGTCATTTTATCTGCTGTACCCAGGCATGAACGCAAATCATGAGGAGTTTCACCAAGTGATGACTTAATCAGTGATAATACATTATTTACTTCACGCATGTAATAGACTGACTTGATTGCTAATAACAATGAAACAATGTTGAGCAGTGAGGAGCAGGTTAACGGTGCAGTTTTATAGTGGGATGAGTTTGGTGGGGGATATGCTCCAGCTTGCCAGCCTCAGTATGTCCATGACGTCATGGCATCAACAGTTTACAGAAACAAACTATCAAACATATTCCTCAGCTTTCCAGATTCAATATGTCCATGTCATCATGGCATCAAGAGCTTAGATAAACAAACCATCAAACATATTCCCCAGCTTGCCAGCTTCAATATGTCCATGTCATCATGGCATCAAGAGCTTAGATAAACAAACCATCAAACATATTATCCAGCTTGCCAGCCCCAGAATGACCATAGCATCATAGCATCAAGAGCTTACATAAAGCATCAAACATATTCTCCGGCATGCGAGCCCCAATATGTCCATGACAACATGTCATCAAGAGTGTACATAAGCAAACCATCAAACATATTATTCAGCTTGCCAGCTTCAGTATGTCCATAGCATCATAGCTTCAGGAGATTATATATACAAACTATCAAACATATTATTCAGCTTGCCAGCTTTAGTATGTCCATACATTGTAGCATCATAGATTCAGGAGCTTACATAAGCAAACCATCAAACATATTATTCAGCTTGCCAGCTTCAGTATGTCCATAGCATCATAGATTCAGGAGCTTACATAGACAAACTATCAAACATATTATTCAGCTTGCCAGCTTCAGTATGTTCATAGCATCATAGATTCAGGAGAATACATAAACAAACCATCAAACTTATCCCCCAGCTTGTCATCCTCAATATGTCCATGGGATCATACAGTGTAGCTTCAAGATCTTACATAAAGACACCATCAAGCTTACACAACACCAATACCAACCCTATTTCGTAGTATCCTGGTTTGCCAACCAAGCATACAAGCCACCATCAAGTAATTCATCAAAAACAAAATAGTCATTTTATATCATAAATTGTCATAATCTGACTCCACCATGCTCTTATATATACACTTCTGGACACTGAACTGGGGTGTTATCTCCAGACCAGACCATGCAGCCTATATTTTGTTCATTTGCTCATAATAGGCAATAGAGGCAAAGCCGAGATATTTTTTGGCTCAAAGGTCAGCTGCTTCATTGCCTTGTATACCGACATGTGCAGTGATCCATTCCAATAATTACGTCAAGGCCAATGTCGGTTATTTCAATCTATAAAATTAGAAGGTTATTAATTATATTCAGTCTGGCTGATTTACGAGTAATCAGTAACATGATAGAACTAATCAGGTTATCAGTAAACATCACACACCGCTTTGGACCGGTCTCTTTTATCCAAGGTAGTGGATGATTGATAGCCGTGAGTTCGGTTGAGACTGAAAGATGATCCGGGAGCCGATCAAATTATGTGTGATAGTTTTTGACGAGATCACCGTCTGCGACCAATGTCGTGCCTATTTTGCGCGTTAGAAGATCCTTGGATCCATCTGTGTAAATGTGAGTGTATTCTCAATATACCTCATTAGCCGCAGCTTAATAGTTATATAGTTAGTTAGTTACCGTTTTACTGATTAATGTGCTTATATCCAATTTAGGTTTAAGCATGTCGGTCATGGCCATGCATTCTAGATGACTCGACTGCCAGTCCAGGACAGAAGGTAGTGTTAGGTTGATAAAGGACACTCGCTACTCCTAATTGATAAGTAGCAAATTATCTTTTATATGCACTTTCCCATAGAGAGGGCAGTACACACCTAGGCCAGGTCGGTGGGCACTGCCCGGTGTAAGTGCACTGACCCTGGGTTGGAACCGGTACTGGGATTAAATATCCCATAAACCCAGTACCTACCAGTCTTAAACCCGACACGTTAATCACTTCGCTATAGATTCGACAGTTTGAAAAATGATTTTCTTAAGTATATAAATAATGGATTTTCAATTTGTTCGATTTCAGAATTAATTTTAAGGGGAATTTCACGGTTCATTTCGTCCAACGGAAACGGGAATATTTGACGTACGGTATTTGTAAAGTCGGCAAATTTGTAGCGAAAGCTCACAATCTAAATTGTTTACTAGACGTAATGGAGTTAACCGTTTCTTTTTAAACTAGTATTTGAAACACAAAGCATCCTCCACACATATACTCAACTTATCTCCCTTGTTTGTTTCCTTTACCAATCAAAAGTAATGTATTTCCAATTCGTCAATAAAACTAAAAACATTATATATGCCAACAGTGAAGAAAGAAGCGTCGGTTTCGCCTTGCTTAGACATTAAAGTACACGCCATACATCAGTTTATATCGAGCCCAGCAGGTGATAAGAGAATGTGTATAACTGGTGCCACGTACTAAACTTTCACATGTGTTTTGCTGGGAAAGCATCAGATTAAAAGTCTTCATACGTATAGCCATAGGCACACTAGTAATTGCGTATGATAGCCGGTTAATTGCACACATCTGTAGCTAATTCCAAGCCATCTATATTAACTCCACCACGTGGGATATTTCCCGTAAAGTTATATGCATAATTGGTGGAGTGTGTTCCCCTTTGGCAGTTCTAAACTCAATAATAAAGATCGAATTCTGTCGCACCTGGCCAAGGAGTAATGGTAATGCAATTTGTACTCATATTATTGATTAAACTGTTAGTAGCCATACGGGTAAATGATCTGGATTGCCCGCTATTTTGAACTGAAACGAAGTTTAACTATTTCACTTACAGCAAATTAAATTGAAATATTCTGCGGGGTTAGTACAGTAACGTGTTTAAATGCACACTCTCGAGTTTAAAAAAGTGTTTCCACTCTACTCGCGCATCTAATAATAGTTGCAGCTAGTGGGCCATTCTTATTGATTAAACTTAGCATTTAATTACATTTTTATTTCTTTTTACTGCCTATGTTCTGGGGACAACAACATTTAATGTTTTTGGATTTTTTTGTGTCTAACTGAGAAAGTGCATAATTATAGACAGCTAGTCGAGCCAGATAGATTGCTTGAATCTTAATTGGACCGCAAATAATTTATATCTAACTATCATTATTACTGAAAAAATGACAACAAAAAAAGACCATTGTATTCTTCCACCTTTTCTAAATCTGGATTTTTTGTGTGTCTTTGACAGTGTAAATGTCCATTAATTAGGTGTCTTGTTCTCTGTAAACAGTTCAATCAATCGCGCCCGTCCCCCACCCCTTTCCGGACATAGTATGCTGCCAAGGAATGCGCACTGATCTATGATCGAAGTAACACCTCTAATCTGAGAGACTTAACACACTAGCCCTCTTTCCTTAAACCAGCAAGTTGAATTGCCTCTCCTAGCGCTTTGTCAATGAGCGATCCCCCAATAGATTTAAATAGGGCATTTAATGTCAGAAACACGGGATCGGCAATATGTCTCTATTGATCGGTCAATGACATGAAACGCGCGATGGCTGTACCGAGGTAATAGGAATAAATCCGTAGAAATCGAGGTCCTAAATCATGTCTAATGCTATCGGACATATACACCTTGCAATCTTAGTCCTAATCAGGCTTGCATCAATCACAGTTAGTTAGTTAGATAGTTAGTTAGTTAGTTAGTTGGTTAGTTAGGTAGTTATAAACTATTTACGTCCTTATATCCAATTAAGGTTCAAGCACGTTTGCCCTGTCCAGCGGTCACTACTGCCTGAGAAGGACAGACGTTAGCGTTAGCATGAGAGGAAACCTATCCACCAAGGCACCTTTTATACAAATGTATATACACGTTCCCAGACAGGACAGTACGCACCACGGCATTTCGTTAACCAGTAGTGGGACATGCAAAGTACTATCTAGGGTTGGAACTATCTGCCCATGACAGGCTAGGATGTGTAGATGCTATCTGCTTGTATTGGCCAGGCTATTTGTTTAATTCCGTAAGGTTTCATCTACATATTGAGCTCATTTTATTGCGGCATTATTAGACTTGTATACTTCCGGACTTGCATGCCTTTTTACACCGGATCAATATTTCTAAATTGCACTGTGAGTTAAAACAATCTCAAAACTTGAGCGCTGAGTCACAGTGCCTGTCTTAGTAGCAAACGGATTGACTTTGGCGAAATCATGTGTAAATTGCATCTCTCACAATCTATCTACTAGTGTTTGCCGTCGACGTCACTCACATTGTTGAACTATGTGAAATTGTGAGAAATGTCAGGACTTAACATTAGCGTGATTGATATAAAGGATAATGGTATAAAACTTTAAAGACTTAATGTCCAGCTTATCGTTATTAGAACAACCCATAAACAGACCAAGAAGAGGGTGATTATTGAAAATGAATTGACGCTGTTCAAATGGTCATTGACTTCTAAATGTATCATTCATTTCGGCTGTTGAAGCTGGTCATAAACCGTATTTGATATAATGCATCGATTCAACAATATCGCGTACACAATAATACTTTATAAAACAAGCAATTTTGCCGATGGTTTTACTGACATGGGTCTCAAGAGAATATATCATTTAAAGCGAGCTTCAGCGAGCACCATGGATTGATTTTCGTGTGACAAGTGTCAGAAAAACCTCTTACAAAAAATCGAGTCCCAGAAATATTTGCTAGTGCAATAAGTCTTGTAATTTTAATATAAAATTCAAAAATGACAAAATACATTGCTTTTGTTTTTCTTGAAAAAGCTATTATTCCGTGTCGTAGCTCCTTAGATGTAAAAGTATACATGTAGCAACGGCCTTACTAATATAATGACGTAATCAACAGGTAGCAACGGCCGTCTTCCTCCTGAAGGACAGAACAGAATAGAACAGAATTTTATTACACGATACCAATAATTACTAACCAATAAACAGGAGCATTACGTCGTCCTGGAACGTGTGCTAGACTGATTTTAGCATCCCGCAGTACAGGCCAACATTCTCTACTTTGTCGCAATATCCCTTCGACTCTGTCTTGTGTAGAGATACGTATTTGATCATGTCAATGTTTGGTCGCTTAGATTTCTTAGACCATTCTGCCAATTGATTGCACTAGAATGCGCCAAGTTGTGCTAAACATCGAGGTAGAAATCGTAATGGTTGTGTACAAAAAAAAGAGGCCAAAATACATCATTTTATACATTTGATGGTGTTTTTGGTAGAATTCCCACGCACGCACACACACACACACACGCGCGCACGCACGTATGCATGCACGCACGCTTTCACGCACGCACACAGAGGATACTTGCATCCAATGGTGCGCACGTTGTGCTCCATCTGCAAACATCCTGGCACAATCGAACAAAGATTTTCCATTCTAGAAGTTGAATTTCACTTTGCTTTATATTGATGAACTCATGGCATTCGCTTTCCATTTATTTACGTATTAGAGTTGGAAATTAATAACAACCAAAGTAGAGTATCTGATATTTGTATAAAGATTCAACACGACACATCGTCATTGATTTAGCTGTCATTCGTAAGAGCATGTCATCTCGACTTTCTCATAATATGCTTTCAAATATGCCTTGCTGGCAATGCACTTTCGACCATGGCACTGTTTTGATAAACGAACGACCATCGTGAAATTAATCATTGATTGAAACATAATGACATGCTTATCATTTACATGTTCTCAGTTCTTTTCACTAAGAAGAGTCCAAGATTGGAAGAGAAATTTGCATTAAAAATCACCAAATATACAATATACTCGGATATATAATTATTTTATGATATAATCGAATTGTCTTGTCATGATTGTAGGGGATGTACCCACTTGCAACATCGCATATTAGGTTAAACCTAACTGTCAATATAATTATTCAGACTAAATCATTCAGAACGTTCCTTGATTGAAACTAGGTATATAGTAGGACAATGTGGTTAAGATCAATGGGACGTAGTATGGTACAATATTAATTAAATTGTACCGACCGTAGCGCAATTGTTAACGCATCGGGCTTACAACTAGTAGGTACAGGGTTCGAATCCCATCGTGGAATATGGTATTTTTAATTCCAGTACCGTCTCCAACCCAGGAAGACAGCTCAGCAAGGTTCAGAGGGTAGATGTACTACCTCTTACACCGACGGGTGTCCAAAACCTGGGCAACAAAGTCCGGTTTATGTATTGTCCTGTATGTGAGAAAATACATATAAAAATTGTTTTACGGCATATGTCGTAATTTGGTAAACATTGAGAGGGATCTGGTTTGGCGTAAGTGTAAAGGTGTATGGTGTCAGTTGTATATTTACTGTACATTGTGTCCACACGTATTATATGTACATGTGTGTATCTTGTTACTTTTCTAATTACGGCATATCATGTTTTAAAGGCACACTCTCGAGTTTTAATATACATGTAGCATATTTCTGGTTAATAAAACATTTTTTTAATTTATTAAAGCTAACATTCAGTTTCGAGGACCAGAAACACAAAGGATATACATATAACTTGACATTTTAAGCAATAAGATGTAAATAAATATTAATATTTAACAATAATAAATGCTTCATTAGCCACACATAGCATTTAATGAGCAAGTACGGTGGCACTCGTCTTCAAACTCGGAAAGTTGTTTATACGTAAACAAATTATAGATTTTCTTTCCTAATTGAATCTCTTATTAAAATAAGCGATGAATTTGTTCAGACGTAAGTTCAAAGGTCACTAAAGTAATTTGAACTCACTCACGCACCATTGATAATCATCGATAACGTTGATGTTTTGTAAACCTGAATATTAATATCATTTATGTCTGAACTTAGCCAGCATTGCATGTTCACAGCGCTGTACGCCAGAATGCTTATATTAATACCCTGGCATGACTGTATCAGAAAACGATGTCGCATGTAGCGATATCCAGACAGATATTGCTAGCGTGCAACGTCCGGAATTGAAACCAGCATACATGTACATGCGGAAACTTCCGGAGTTAATATCCTAGGACATGATCCTGATAATTAAATCGTTTTTTTTTCTTTATTTGAGTTTGAGTGTTTTCGCTACGGTTTTTTTTTTCTTTCTTTTGTTTTTGTATTAATGTTTATTTTGTGTTTGGGTTGCTTTTTGTGTTGTTGGTTTTGATTTTCTGGCTTGATGTGCCGAGAAAATTTATCCACCGCTTATGCATGTAAATATACAAATAATTATGTTGGTTGTATTATTTTACATTTTAATTCATATCTCACGAGAAATATTTTGTTGGTGGTTTTAAAGGTGCACACGCAGGTTTTAAGACAGATCTAATGATGTTTACAACATTTGTCTGGCTAATTTATTATTTAAATTCACTTTTACTTACATTTTATTGCTGGATACATTGGATATATATTTAGTATCAAGCAATAAGATGTAATTAAGGGTTAATTTAAATAATAAATTCGGGTCTATTGATAACTTCACATGACTCTTGAACGTTTGACCACGATACTTTAGTACGATGCAAATAAGTTTAGACAAAATATTCACCACTTTAGATACTATATAATGTTCGTGACAGACGTAATAATAATGTATAGTATTACGATGAAAGCATTATTATATTATATATTAATTTTACAAACGCTGGTGTATGTCGTGTGTTCCTTTAATAAACGGTGTTTAAGAGATGTTCTGCTTATTCCAATAGATTGTCAATGAAGTTGTATAAAATGTCTTTCCAGTTCTTCATTTTTCTCAAACCTGAGCAACATAATCTAAACATTGACAAGCTAATACATGTGGTTTGCTATTTCACGAGCTGTTATCTGATATCGCAGGTCTAGACGAATCGATTGGATGTCACAAAATGCGTTAAATATGAACTTTATAGTCACATTTGGAGCTACATCCATTGAAGCTGTATCAAGGACAATCTACACGATTCTGCTGTGAAAATTGGCATCTGAAACGATATCACGGGAAGTATATTAAATTTGCGTCTCTATACACAACCTGGCCAAGATTGATTCTTGCTTATAGTGTTATAGCGTGTCATTTGAACACGATACAAAATAGAATGATTTAACGTTTCAATTCTCAATCCCATTATCTTGTGAGTAATCAGAAAAATCCAATCATCTTCTTTTTTTTATGAATTTAAGTCTGGTCAGTGACCGCTAAAGATTGTACAGATGGCTTTTGTAACATGTGGAAGTGGTACGGGATACAATCGCGTGTCTGACTCGGTTCACAGTCTGTTGCAGCTTAAGTTTCAGTTCAAAAGTCTAAAGGATCAATCCCGACTTTTAAGACGAGTGCCACCGTACTTACGCGTCTTAAATGCTACTTGTAACATATATCTGGCTAATAGAGCATTTGATGTTTGATATCGGTTAATGAAAAAAAATCAAAATGGCCGCCAAAATAATTGTTTTTTTCGTGATATTATGTGTATTTCCAATATACTATGGCTTGTAACATATCATTTTTGAGGTTTTTCAGGGTGCTAATCTCAGTCAAATATAGCATCCAAAATGTGTTCTGATGCTTGGGTATCAATATTTATTTTGAAACTGCCATTTGTCTATAAAATCACACTAATTATGTCTATAACGTGTTGTAAATGTTCTTCCAGGTGACATATTTCCAGTGTATAGATTGGTTGCAATTCATATAGTAGCTTACTGTGTCATTTTGTCTAACATAATTTGGTACGTACTTAATTATTGTAGACAAAAGTCTAAGGACAATATTAAGCTAATACGATTCATTGAATATGCATATAATTTTGATATTGTAAGCAATGAAACGAAAGTAAATGTTAATTTTAGTAATAAAAATGCTTTATTAGTGAGAAATATGTTACAAATAGCATTGGATGAGTACGTTCGGTGGCACTCGTCTTAAAAGTGGGGACTGTCTCTTTAATAAGGGAGCGGGATGTAGCTCAGAGGTAAGATGTCCGCTTGTGGCGGGATGGGTCGAGAGATCGATCCTCCACAGCG
>JAULBR010102158.1:0-11048 GCA_032355825.1 Melanodrymia aurantiaca | reverse complement strand
ACTTATCAATTTGGAGTAGCGGGTTTCCTCTCTCATACTAACACTAACTTCTGTCGTGGGCAGACAGCTGAGGCGGCTGGACTGTGTGACCACAACAGACATGCTTGAACCTTAATTGGATATAAGCACGAAAATAAGTTATAACTAACTAACTCATCAACAGAAGAATGATCACAAGACATTATACAGATGCTAAAATACTAATAGTTAAATTAAGGGAGACATTTTTCTACGTACACCATTTAAGAAACTCGTTTAAAATGCTATTGCAAACAGATTGTAAAAAGTAAAGTTATGATAATAGATAAATGCAGACGCTAACACAGGGCAAGCTAATTAGAAATGTTTGTAAACAACAAGTACTTTAAGCAAACATAATATTATTTGTCAGATATATTTAAATTGTCTGGCCACGAAAATATCCATATCTTAAAAATCAACTTACATTGTGATTTGGCATTTCTCTCATCTCCTTGAGAATAGTTTCAAACAGACTGGACAGAGTCACTATAGGATCTATACGCCTTCGATTAGACGACTGCTTTGGTTTCTGCAACAAATACTCAACTTAAAGGCACATGCTTCAGTTTCAAGTAACAACTTTCTGGCCAGTTTTTTAATTATTAAAATTACAATTTTAAATTTGTTTGTTTATAATATCACTAACTATATACCCAATGTGTTTCTGGAGAACAAATGTTTGTAGATTTTTACATACAATAATTTTGAATGCATCAATAGTCTTCTGTTTAAAAACTAATAATAAATTACAAATTAATGTTCATCAAAGCTCACCTTAAGATAATCACAATGAATGACTGAACCAATAATAAATTACAAACTAATGTTCATCAAAGCTCACCTTAAGATAATCACAATGGATGACTGAACCAATAATAAATTACAAACTAATGTTCATCAAAGCTCACCTTAAGATAATCACAATGGATGACTGTTCCAATGCGCCGCTTTTTCTTTGTTTCCATCGCTTGCTTCGGAATCTTCAGTAGCAGAGATTTCCGTTTGATGTTCTCAGCACTGGAAAAACAGGTACAAAATAGAACCACATTGAAGACTTACCCTCTCGAAAGTGATTAGGGAGCCTGAGGGTGCCCAAACCTCTGTGGATGTGGGTACCTCAAAAGGGTTCTTAGCATAGCATATGTGTCGTACAGGTTTTTACAGTGATAAAAAATTACTATTGTTAAATATTAAATAAAATTGTATTCTGTTTAAATACTATTCTAATCACAATCATTTTCATTTTACAAACCCACCACTATCATCAAATATTACATTTTTGACACTTGTGCTATAAATAATAAGTAGGAATTGAATCACCATTTAATACTCACTGAATTGCTACATGTATGAACACTGCAGTATCCATGGAGATTAAAAAAACATTAAATAAAACTCACTGGGCTAGAATAGTTTTGGAAAGTTTGATTTTGGTTCCCTCGACGTTGATAAGTTCATCCTCGTGAGGAATATTCTTCTCCTCCTCCTCCTCCTGCTCCTCCGTCATGGCAACGGTCACCGGGGCCGACGATGAGCCCAGCTTGCTGTACATCGGACATTCCTTGTTGGTTCGCATGTGTCCGATTTGACCACACGCACCACAACGCATCTGTAATACATGTATTAACCATTGTCAAGTGAACACAGAGGAAAATATTCAATAATTGCATTTTATTACCCATTCTTGAGACAGATTGCAGCTTAATAAGTGTACATCGTTCACCAAATTGTGAGATGCGATTTTGGATGTCATGGTTTTGCAGTTTCAATGTCGTGTGATGTTACCCTCCGCGTATACGAAATGAACATAAACAGTGTTTTTGTACACTGATTTGTCTGTGTGCTCATTTTAATTGCATAAATATTGTTCTTTGAATAACAGCAACGGATCTTTTATGTGCATGTTCCCACAGACAACAAAGCACACACCACAGCCTTTGACAGACCCGTCATAAATCACTGGTTGGAAGGGGAAATAATGCAATGGTTCCACTGAGGGGGATCGATCCATCGACCTATCAAACCTCAGGTGAACACTCTTGCACCGAGCTACGCCCCACTCCTTGAGATAAATGTCATTATAGGTTCAGAGTGTAAGATGCTACATGTAAGCATTGCCACTCAAATTAGTTGATTTACTCATGTCAACACCTTGACTCACCTGTGATCATGTTGACGGACTCAAATTTCATAGTAAAAGTAGTATATTTAAATTAAACTTTAAAAACATGCATGTGTGATCGCTGTTATTTTAAAATTGTAACACAAACTATAACAAACAAAAGTCAAAAACGTTTTTTCAAAGTTGACAACATACATGTATGATTTTCACTCAACCAACATCACATACTTAAGCACAACAAAATAAATAATACTTTCTTGATACACTCATTAATTAGTGTTATACTTTGTTAATACTTTAATACATTAATACAGTTGTTCATTTCTTAAACCATTTTCTTTCCACACTACTTTCCGTACTTGTATATATTATTTATAAAATGGGATCAGTAATCGTTTTGGTATGTAAATCAAGATCATGTGATGATCAAGTGAAGCGTGTTATACATAACAAAACTTTGTTAGCAGAAGAGAAAACACTGTCCTTGTTTATCTAGATAATTGTATACATTTGATTTTAAACATCAAAAGACATGTCAAAATAACATTATATTACGTAAAATTGCTTGTTACATGTCATATGAATACCTCACCAAAACATGGTTGGGCAAAGTTTGAACAGTTCTATTGTTTGCAGACAAAACGAAGCAGAAATGATTCGTACCAAAATCGGTGACCGATCCTCTTTTATATATAAAGACAAAACATTATGCAAAGAAAAATATTGAAGTAGTAAAAGAACAATAACAATTAACTGGAAATTTAACAAGAAAAGTGAACAAAAATTATTTGCAACTTTAAATTGCTCACAGTGGTTTTTAAATATTCTAATTCCTGAAATAGATTTATAGAATATGCATAATTATGTTACAAAAAAAAGCAAAAAAACAAAACAAAACTGGACATCTAAATAAATGTCTGCATTCCTTAAATATCTCATTGACATACAAAAACAACTTTTACTTGCCCAGATGATTAATATCATTTATAGTGTATATATACATCAATAGCTACATGTATTTCTAACCAACCTTAAGTGAGCGATATCATAAATATAACCCACCTTAATGAATGATATTATAAATATAATACACCGTTAGGGACCAATGTGAATATAAGCCATCTTTAGTGAACAATATCCTAAATATAACCCACCATTACCACAGAATTAGTGAGCAATATTGTAAATACAAACCACCTTTATTGAGCCATATTGTAAATATAACCCACCATTACCACAGAATTAGTGAGCAATATTGTAAATACAAACGAACTTTATTGAGGCATATTGTAAATATAACCCACCATTACCACAGAATTAGTGAGCGATATTGTAAATACAAACCAACTTCTTTTTTTTTTAAACAATATTTATTAGGTACAAACGTGCGTACATTAAGGATTGACATAAAACAAAACAAAACATGTCAGACATAGTAAAAATTAACTGTACAATGAACATAAGTGTATAATCATGTGCAAATATATGTGGAAGAAGAGATAGAGAGAGCAAGACAGAAATAGTTTTGGAAAGAGAGAGACAGACAGGCTGACAGACAGACTGAGAAAGAGGGAGAAGAAGTGAATTGTCAGAACTTGTCAAAACGATCGCTTGCATCTATGAATTGTTGGATCATTTTGAACATAATTAAATTTTCTTGTAGATCAAAATCTGGATTACCAAATGATAGTATTTTATTGAGCCATATTGTAAATGCAAACCACCTTTATTGAGCAATATTGTAAATGTAACCCACCTTTAGTGACAGTGTCTCTTTATGTTTCTTTTTCTTAGCCGGAATCGGAACGGAAGGTTTTTCCTGATTCCGTTTGATTCTTCGCAGCTGCTCTTGGATTCTGAAAGGTTTCATTAGTTCACATTTAACAAGCTACAGCGAGCAACAGGGCAAGTAAGGAAGCTATACTATAACTAACAAACCAAAAATCAAAATAAAGTTGATTTGTTTCACTATACCGGTGGACAAAATTCATTGGCTACAGTATGCTAACTACATTGTTATTTCGACACATGGCCTCCCCAAAAAACCCAGTCTCACAAAATATAGAGGCAACTTTTTTTCTCTTCACTAACAACAACTTTTACAAATTCCATTACAAAGTGATTCTTCAGTTACTTAAAAGTTATGGAGGAATTAAGAGTACACAAAATGTTGACAACTTGGGACATGTTTTAATACCCGACAATGAAGAGATCTAATTTCTTTTAATTGACACATACTAATGTCATTGTACTCATGGCCTTGAACTTGAAGATACAATTAATTTTGTTTGACACAACGCACCTTTATGACATCAAACTACCTTACATATACTATCAAATTGTCTTTATTCAAACACCTTGCAATACAATCATATCACTTGTCAATGCAATATATCGGAATCGGAATAAAAATTTACGTGCCTATATCCAATTAAGGTTCAAGCATTTAATGCAATATAATGACTGGAACTTATTTAAAGGAGACAAATGTCAACAAATTCCAGGTGTCTGGAAATATGATCAAAATGTTTAATTAACTCACTCTTCTGTTCTCACCATGAGACCAAGCTAAATTGAAATATCGTCCAAGTTTGGGGAGATGCTTTGAGGACAGATAAACAGACAGACAGACAAGGTAAGTACTATAAGCCCTATAACAGAATGGATGGAGGAATGAAGCTGTTATATTTTCTACATTTTATCGTAAAATGCTTACCTTCTTCTCTCCTTTCTCATTTCTTCTTTCATTTGGTCGTCCATAGCGGCAAACTGTTTACTGAATAACAAAACACAAATCAGAACATACATTTACCTTTACATTGTCACACGATGTGATAACTAGACACTGAAATGTGTCACTGAGCAAACATGTTCACATCACAACTAACTTTAGCATCAAATAGTAATGTATTTTTGTGAATTGGACAAAACAGATATGATCTGTAGACATCAAATATCCATATTTAGAAAAAGCATAATAAAATAGTATTCTAGACAAAAGTAATGACATGCAGATATGAATGTATTGTGCACGCCCACAAATTAAGCAAACACTGCTTGAAAAATATCATGTTAATCTTTAACTCATTTGTTTATCCGTATCCTATGAGTTCTATTCGATTGTCCTTGCTCTTTCACACCTTATGAGCAAAATCTTCCTGTTGATTACAAACTTCTTAAACCATTAGTGCTTGCTATAGAACATCAGACGTCAGTATAACATTGTTTGTAAAATGGATACCATACTTCAAATGTTGAAATAAATACTATAACACTGCAACATATGAAGATCTGAAAGCAATAGTTTCTTACATAAAGGTTGGATCTTTTGTCTGCCGTATCCTCACATATGTTTCTATGACAACAGGTTTTCGAACGATCTCCACTCTTGTGTATTCTTTGCCAAATTCATTGCGGAATTTCCTCGTTATTTTCAGTTTCCTACCTCCCTGACAAATTAAGACAAATATTATTTATAAACTAAGTTAATGCTTCTAGTTGAGTAGGAGTCAATATGGACAATCACATAATAATATAACCAACTGCACAGATAGTTTTGATTTTGACAAATGGCCTCAAGCCAACAGCCTATGTTTTAATAGCAGCAGTTACCAACAAAAGGATAGCACTGGTTGTGCCCACAGCAGGGTTATTTCTGATATCAAATCCCGACTTTGGCATTCACTTTAAGAAGTGCCAACGTTTACATTTTCCAGATACAAAAACATTTTTGTAACTATAGTTGTTGAAATGTAAGTTCTGCTATATGGTCAAACTATTACCAACTTATAGCTAGATACTGACCAATATTCCCTGAGTAGAATCATCATCTTGTCCGAACGAGTTACGAGATTTCTTCTCCTTTCCCTCCAGACTTTCCCCCATCAGCATACGATGCAGTTCCCTTCTCTCTGCCTCCTCCTTCTCGTGACTTAACTGTCGAGAAGACAATACACATAAAGTTTGTTCGTTTAATGACACCACTGGAACACATTGATTATTAATCAGCGATTAGTGTATGTCAAACACTCAGTTATATCAACACTGGAAGACAATACAATCAACAACACTACTGCACACTGTATTCAGATCATGTATCTAAGAAAAGTGCAGTACTAAAATATAGATTTATTATTGAAGAAAGAAGCTCTTAGGATAGTAAATACAATTATAGCCCCTCATTGAAGATTCTAGTGTTATTTGAAATGTTATAACGGTCTGCATGCTTGAAATTACCAACAGTGACAATAATGTAAATTGTGCCTCAGTCCCCACCTCAAGAGACATGCAGATACACTGGATGCTATATCCTACCCACCCTCCCTCCCTCCTTCCCCTCCCTCCCTCCCCAAGGCACCAAATTACCTGCAGTAATACTTTAGATTATGAAATTAACGCGTCACTAACTTTATGCGATTAAAGGTGGTCAGACTAAAATGCGACATGAAATTAATGCGAGTGGTCTCGCTTTGATATAGTACTTTTTGTAACAACACGTTTGTGTAGCAATCAGTTAACATAAATGTGTTACATTAATAATGCGAATAATTCTCACTCGCATTTTTCGCATTGATATAATGATCGCATTAATTTCAGGATCTACAGTATGTGATGTTATAACTCCCCACCCACAAGGTACATGTGATATAATACCTGTGAGCTGGTTTTCTTGTTAGACAGCATACTCTCAATGTTCTTTCCCATCTCCTCAAAATCAGAGTCTTCCCCCGATGTGGACTCTTCATCAGTCGACAAAACTTCACTTGATGCCAGAACTCTGCAAGAATAACCATTAGTTAGTTCATCAATAGCTGTTGGGTGTCAAACAGACTGTAATTTCAACACATGGTCTTGGAAGAAACCATTCTTTATCTATTAGCATAAAGGGATCTATTATATTAACTTTCGCAAATACAATATCACAGTCTTTGCCGTGCCAATCATTAAGGGAGCATGCATACAGTATGAAACATTTCCTATTTTACTTGTTCAACTAACAAAATGAACACCAAAGACAATAAACATTGTCAATATGATACTTTCATTGTAATATGACCTGTAATAAGCAAACACTGACCTATTCTGGAGGTCAAATATTCGTTGACATTCTTCCTTGTACCGCTCCATATGTTCAGCAACTGAGAACCGGTTTCCACGCGCGAACTTGCCAACTCCAGAAGCTGATAAACACAACAATATAATTATAACATTTACATACAAGATGGAAAATATCAACCGAATCTAGATTAATCGGTATTTGTCGAGGCACTGCCAAGACAAATAATTAACTAGCTGAGGTTGATATTTTCCATATTAAAAAAATATGAGTTGTAAATTCTATTTACTAGAAAATTTTTAAAATAACATTTCAATTCAATATTTAGTAAATAGAACATTGAAAAGCAGTTTCAAATGACTCAGCAAATGTAGTCAGTCAGCCACATATTATTGAAATAGTCACATAAACAAGATGAAAATATGCAGCATATATAAGTTACTTCAATTTAGAAAACAAAACTAACTAATAAAGAAGAAAAAAACAAAACATTAGTAATCAGCATAACTTGCTTGAAAATTAATCACAAACAGTACTACTAAATTTTCACATCTTTGTTTTTATCATTTGCATTTGCAATTGTGAATAATTTGTGATGAAATCAAACTATTGCACATGCAAATCTAATTCAACGGACACCTGAAAAGTACATTTCTACATAATATTAAATTGTCTCAAATTGATGACTAGAGTAGCCTAATTATGTGAATAAATAACATACTAACACAACATTGACTATTTATTCTATTTATGTAATTAGCCGAGCTAAAAATGTAACTGGCAGTAATAAAAAGGTAACATTAACATTGAATTCCTGTAAAAATCACCAATAATTGAACAAAACTGCTAATACTCAATACTCTTACAACTTCTATAGTACAGCCTTAATCCTGAAATGATACATCGCAAACTTCCGGTTATGGCAGAAGTCATAATACAATATTCTCTTACTGGATGTATCACAAAACATTAAGTTCATTAAAAGGGCTATCCTGAATTAAAGATTGATGCGACAAATTGTGACAATACATACACACATTAGTGAAACTGACAATTTACATGCATTTTTCAGCTTAGAAGTTAGAATAGCAATACCTGTATATTCAATGCATTTGTAGTGGTTGAATATGGTCGATTGACTTTTGTATACCATAATTTAAGCTACAAAACATATATGCAGTCAAACATGTTTGGGTGAACACCTGTATTAAGCACCCACCTGTCTTAAGAGGTCACTTTTTATTATTTCCTTAGGTGGCTGCTTAAGAAGGTTTTGACTGTGTATACATATCTACATAAATGTCCTCAAGGAATTTAATTTCAAACTGGTTTGGATAACAAAGATTTGAAATATTTGTCTACAGACTCAGTAATACAATTGACGACTGGGATTGTACACTCACTTTCTTGGCCTGCTTTGGCTTGCTGGGTCGACATTGTCCGAACCACATCAATGACCTCCCAACGTGACAACTTCTTAATCTGAAATGGTTTACAATATATTCATAAACTACATAAAACAATGTGAAAGTGAAATAATTGAATATTTCACAGAATGGATCAAGTCGAATATAATATGCAATACTTTTACTGAGTAAATACTGACAGCAGATTGGAGAAGTAATTGTTGAATACAAAGAACCAAAAAGTGTCATTGCTGCGTTCGACTGTATTGGAGTGTGAGAGGTTAAAGGATCTATCCTCCTCAGAAAACATATTGGATTTTTCCCATTCTAACCAGTGATCCATAACTAATACATCAATGGCCGTGGTATATGCTATCATGTCTATCTGACAGTGCATATAAGATACTTTGCTGATAATCACAATGAATAGCTTATGTGTGGTGGTAGAGATTTTTTCTTAGACAAGTGTTTGAAATAACCGTCAGCTCGGCTTTCAATAGTCGATGATTATTAATCAAAGTGCTCCAGAGGTGTCATTTATAAACAAACTTTTAACTTCGTTTACCTCAGATTCTGGTACACCAAATTTCTTGAGGAGATTTTTGGCATCTTTTAAATTTAATCTTCGCAAGTCAGCATCCGTGCCAGTCACTGTTCTTTTTACTGGTGTCTCCTTCGTCTCTTCCTTGGACTGGGGTTTGTTAGGCACCTTCACGTAGCTGAATCCCTCACCACATCCTGTCGGGTCAGTATCTCCCGTCAGCTGCAGCAAACACTTGCCCTTCATGGCCGAGATATATGCCCGGGTTGTGTTCCAAGGAGCAGTTCGAACCTGGAAATAGCGCAAACAAGCTACGTGGTATACTAAAGTAAAACAATCCATCATTACACTTAATGTGTCATGGATAGAAACTAAGATTTGCCTCATCGCTCTTGATAACTAAAATATGCTGGACACGAGTACAACAGATTGTTGATGGGGACCAGTAAGTTTTATAGACTACACACCTCATCATCAATCTTCATCTGAGTTTCTTCTTCATTGTCATCTTCAGGAGCAAACAATGATTTCTCCCCATAGCCAGCATCCTGTACAAAAATAAAAAGTTATCAAAATAAAAAAAACATTCTAAAGATGGTTACTCTGGCACAATGTCATTAGTCAATATATGCATTTTATCAGCCTGACACTGATATTAGTCCCAGTTCTTAACTGCTTAAACAAGTTCTGGATACAAATTAGTCAACATCTCTCCAATAGCTTTGGCATGTTATGATTCTGAGCTATAGCTAAAGCTGGAGCTGTCAGTACACAGACAGAGATTTAGAAATCCTCTCAACAATGTCTCAGCATCATGTACATAGAGATTAGATGCCACAAAGCAGTCTAAAACATCACAATACAATATATATATTGAGATATTAACAAAAGTATGATTAATAAGTTTGAACCTTAAGTCGCTGTTCCGCTGCGATCATGGAGTAATATGCACAGCATTCTTCAGGAGAAACCATCGCTCGTATTTCTTCTTCAGTTGGCAGTCGGAAGTCAGGCTTCAGCACCCACCAGTTGGAATCCATTCCTATGATAACAGATTACAATACATGCCTGTTACAACACATTCAATGCACAGTGGTATAGGCTGATGACAAACATATTATAGTAGTTCTGACTCCAATTATCAGAGATTTATCCACAAGTTATGTGGAACCAAACATGGGCTCCCTTTCCAAAAACAAATAGCACTGACAAGTCCCACTTCTAGTCTAAACATTCTCAATTTGGGGAAACATGTTTGTCCCAGTTATGAGCAAAATCAGATTAATTTTTCAAAATGTCATCAACCATGAGACCCAAGTACAATCTCTTACTACGCATTATACATTTTACAGAGCATAGTAATGTTATGGTTGTCTGTCGGCAATAGTTTAGGCCTGAATTCTACATATGCATAACAGATGACAGTAATATGTTATTATATCAAAGCATGTTATACTTATATGAGTATTTCAAACCTGTTCTCTTGAAATCAGCGCACAGCTTCAGCCTCTTTCTAATGCTACTCTCAGAATGAGATGGGAACGCTTTCTTAATATCCTCCATCTTGATCCGGCGCGGAACATCTCGACTCTTCCAGAACAGACGATAAATAAACACCTACAACAGAGAAGAAAACACCTACAGAGAAACATTGCAAGCGTTAGATGAAGATAACTTGAGTCCAATACAATCATTAAATCACTACAAAACTAACAGTTTTTAATAACAATATCAACATCTTTGGAGTTAAATTTCTTTTCTAGCAATACTTATCCTGGAATATGTTTGCATATAACTACAAAATAATACAGGGTTTAATCTACCATGCAATTTGGGGCCGGTTCCCGGCCCCATTCCCCTAGGGGGAATTCCCAATTTGAAAAAAAATAATTCCCAATTTCG
>JAULBR010102136.1:0-10000 GCA_032355825.1 Melanodrymia aurantiaca | reverse complement strand
GCCAGTATTCTCTCAATATAATAGATTATAACAATTCTGGACATAAGCCCTGGACCCAACTCCTTTCTCCAAAAATAAATAAATATTTAAAATGTATTCTCTAACCTGCACCTGGCAGAAGACTGGACAACACATTAGGTACACCAAGAGCTGAAGTGGATGCTAAAGCTTAAAAAGAAAAGAAAAAGTAAATTGACACATTATGAATTATAATATATAATATAATATGAACAAAAAAAGGGGTCATCACAACACAAATAGTAGTGGGAAAAAAAACAAAGCTTGGATGTTATTTAAGGGTAGCAAAATTAACAACTCAAACTGAGTCAATTTTACACCTAAAAGATTATCCATAATATAATATACACACACACAATCATTATTTTGCTTTATAATATTTTAAAAATCAACCATCAAACTAAACAAGAAAAAAACAAAATCACGACTCACCATTTTGTTGAAGGAGTCCACCAATTCCTAGACCACCCATACTGACTGGCAGCAGCTGCTGTTGAAGTTGAAGCTGGTTCAAGTTCTGGATACCTGCCATCATTAATGCTCCAGGCATTTGAGATTGCAACTGCATCTGTTGTGACACCAATGGGTGTAGTCCAAGTTGTGGCAGTACTCCTTGCTGTGGCATCAATCCTGCCTGCAGCATAGTACCAATTGGCATACCAGCTTGCATTCCAGGCACTTGGAACCTCTGATCAGGTCTTTGTTCCTGCATCATAGAATCTGGTCCAGGTCCTCTTGGTCCTGGCATCATCATATTTTGTCCAGGTCCTCGAGGTCCCTGCATCATTCCATCTTGAATGGGTCCCATTGGTCTTTGCACAAAGCCATCAGGCCTAGGACCTGGCGGTCCACCAGGGCCTGGCATTCTGCCTTGAATAGGAACTTGTGATCTAAAAACTGGTTCTTTTTGAGGTAAAGGCATCTTCATCATTTCTTCATAGCCTATTGGTACTTCATCCAGTATTTTAACAGTTGGGCACGGCCCCTCTAATCGCACTGTGTGAGTATTGCTGCCCAAAACAATTTCCCTAGCAATATTATCAAACTTCACTTCAAACCACTTTCCATCTATGACAATTTCATGAGCAGGACCACCAAATGCAAGATAATGTGGCCTGTTCTTAATCTTGACTTTCACAGCATTATCCATTGGAATTATAAAAGGAAAATCATCAATGAGTACAGTTCTCGGTGGACCATCAAACCGTATGCCATGAGGGCGACCTTTGTAGATCACAACAGGAATCCTTCTATCAAGCTTAAGTTCACAAAACTGACCATCTATTAAAATTTCTCTCGGTAGTGGATCAAATCTTATTTCATGCTTGTTATTATTCAAAATAATTTCCCTTGGTGGGCCACAAAAGGTACCCTTTTCCAGTCTGTCTACCAGTATCATCATATCTCGCCCGTCAATCTGGAAACCATACGGGGCTCCATCTATGACAATCCTCTTCGGTGGTGCATCAATTCTTAGTTCATACTGATGTCCATCAATCCAAAATAACCTTTTTAGTCCATGAAAAAACAACTTTACCATTTTACCATTAATGTTGACATCTTTCACAGGTTCACCGAACCTATATAGCAGTTTTCCATCAATTACAACACCTCGCTTGTTAGGATCAACATATAGAATGCATGATCTTCCTGAACCTAAACGGATCTTTCTTTGTTCCCCACCAACTTTAATTTCATAAGGCCTTTTATCAATAACAACTTCTTCTTGCACTTCTACATCAGTCATTCCGCGCATTATAACCCATCGAGGATCATCATATCTCTCTGGATCAGATCGGTTTTCCACTGGTTTAGAAACGGGCGAATTGTGGTAATCAGACTTAAAATTGTCCTGATGTGGATGTCTTGGTGGTGCAAACTGATCCGATTGTCTTTTATCATTGGGAAATACATTTCGGGAATCATGGAAGTTTCTGTCGGGGATCTCTCGCCTCTCTTCAAAGTCTGGGTGACGAGCATCATTTCTGGAAGGAAGTGGTCTGCGATCAAATCTATCTCGTTGATGTCGATCTGATTGTCTGTGCATGTCACCTCTACCATTGCGGGAATCATGTCTAAAATCACGATCAATGAATTCTGCAGGTCGACGACGAAAATCACAATCCTCAGAAAATTCCCTGGGTTTATTTGCCCAAATTCTATCATCACCATCTACTGGATTTCTGTTTCTATCAAAAGGAATTCTATGATCTTTGTCCATTGGATGTCTAACATTTCCATCTACCTGATGATTTTCTTGATCATTACAATGCATAGGAACCCGGTTGCTTTCGTCTATTTTGGACCACTTTTCTTTTTCATTGTGATCTCTATCTAATCTACTGGGAGGAAGTCTATGATCCTTATCAATAAGAACAGCTGAATTTGAATCAACGTTTGTTTGAGGATTTGGGTGAATACTTGCTGGTTGTCTAAAATCCTTATCTACAGGTGACTTTGGGTCAGCACCAATAGCTTGCCTCGAGTCCACATCCATTGGGAGCCTAGATTCAATCACTGGTGGCTCTAATACTAGTTCTTTTTTAGAAAGGTTAGTAGAGTCTTTCGTCTCTTTATTTAATTCAACATCTTGAAGAACTTCAGATTGACTAGATTTATCCTTGTCAACTTGTCTAGCATCAGTATCAACAGGTACAACGATTGCATCCTTTTTGATTTGTCTATCATCAACATCAGAGGGGACTACCTTTATATCTTTATCACCTTTCACTACATCTTTAAGATGCATTTTTGGTTCTCCTGAGGAAATTTCAACATCCAATAAGGTTTGCTCTATATGTTTTCCTGAAGGCATTTTTCTATGATCAACATCCACAGCATCAGTATTCGGATCTTGTTTTGGACTTTGACCATGGACATGATCTAAAGCTGTTTTGGCACCCAATTGTGGATCTTTTGCTCCCACATCATTGTTGATTTCTTCTTTGGGAACCCAAGATTTATTTCTATCGGCAGCTAATCTCGGATCCCGCCTGACACCAGCAAGCTTAGCAGGGGCTGAAGGTTGACTTTGTCCAGATCCAGATAACTTCAACTCACGCCTCTGTATATCATAGACTTGTGATAACTGTTTTAGCAAATTCTGATGTTGATCGTGACTTATTTCGCCAGACTCAAGTTGCTTGTGAGCTTGAACAAGAATATTCTCTTGATGATCCAAATGTAAGGCATGAGGTATGCCGAGTGCAAGCGACGGCTGAGAATTTGGTTTCTGTGGTGAAGGTGTGAAAGGTGATAATGGAGGTATTTTTCTCATGTCTATATCGACCACTTCATCAGGAGTTGTGCTCTTAGAGCTGGGATTTTCCATTTCTGGACCATATTCATCAGGATGAGAAGCCTTGAATGTGTTCCACTGGGCTTGCATTGGACTCTTCAATGACAGAAATGCAGATGATTTGCGATAGTCGACATCCTCACCACCAAATAAATCACTGAAATTAAGAAAAGATATTTTAGCTAGTTAATATACCAAGTGATTATGGTTATTTTATAGGTGTGGATTGAAAATACTATTCGGACCATAATTAAAATGCCTTTATTTTCAAATTGATAGTGGCTTATTTATAACAGATTTTTGGGTTTAAATTTTTAAAGGGTATTTGAATAAGTAAACTACATTTTCCCCGATAAATTCAAAATGGCTAAAATTATCTGTCTGGTTACAAAGTCTGAATTGTATCAAATTAAAAGTTACAAATTTAAGATAAAAATGTTTTTCATTCTGGTTTTGTCCATAGATTTGTAATTGTACATAATTATATATGGAGATACCATTTTAAGGATTTAAATGCAAGTTAAACAAGCTTATATAAGGTTTAAGAAACTATGACGGAAAAAAATTCTATAAACCATTGCAATAGATTACAATTTGTTTTATGATACTACTCCTTTCTTATGTTTATGACCAATTATGAATAAATAACAAACAAATATACACCAATTATTTTACCAAACAATCATTATTAAGTACCCATATTTACTAAAGGTTTTACCTGAGGTCAGCTGAAGGCTGAGGCATATGCAATTTTAGAGGTTCCATTCGTGGCCTCTTGTCATCTGGAACATTCCCTGGTGTAGCAAGATTTCTTTCATCAATATCTAAGTGTTCAGATGATCGCTTGGATGGACGAACAGGTTTATCCAATTCTTTTGGCAGAAGTATATCTAATGGCATTTGAATTGGAGGTAATGGCTGATCTGCAACTATTTTTTTTGTATCACCAAGAATGCCGAGTGGAGGGAATGGTGGCATTGGAATATCAGTATTTTGAGATTCTGATTCGTCTACTTTCCCAACAGTTTGACTGGGTTTAGGTTTAGCATCTTCTACAGTTTTATTCATACGACTTCGTTCTCTTTCTCTACGAGGTCGATCTCCTCCGGGTGATCTAGATCGTCTTGGTGATCTATCATTTACTTCACGGCTGTCCCGACGCGTAATTCTATCAAACTCCGCACGACGCCCGTCACCAATTCTAGTTTTTCTCCCAAACTGGTCAGTAACTCTCGATCTTCTTCTGGGATAATCACCACTAGATCGTCTATCTCGATCACTCTCCTTTAAAGGTTTCCGTTCATACCTGGATTTCGTGTCTTTCGATTTATCACTTCTATGTTTGTCTCGTGGACTTCTACTTCTACTCTTTGCTTCGTCTTTTGTCTTACTGTCCTTCGTTTTAGGTTTCAAATCGCTATTTACATTCTGCAACAATTTGTCAGTACCATCAGGTTTCTTTTTATCATTTTCTTTTACACTTATGATTTGGTTTTTATCACCAACTTTCTTTTGGACCGGTTTCTGACTACCATCTTTCTTTGATGGTGAGCTGAGTTTATATGAAGTTTTGACGGATTTATTTTTTGTGATAAGCTCTTTTCCTGACAAAGTGTTAGTCGGTTCTGATGATTTGGAAATAGGCACATGAGGTGGTACTAACATGTTTGAAGATGGAGGTATGCCACTTGTCCCTGTAAACGCTGGTGGAAATCGAACGGGTGGAATACCAGTATTCACATATGGTGGAAGTAGAGGTGGAAAATTCTGAGCAAAACCAGGCATGGAGGTAACATTTTGAGGTACTTGTGCATTCATAGTGGGTAAAACAGATGGAACCATGTTCATTCCAGTTGGCAGAGATGCTGACACAATTGGCTGACTTGGAGGTTGCAAACTGGGTGTAGCAGCAGCTACAGGAGGTGGCTTTGGTTTATCAGTTTTTTGAGCTTGGCTTCTTGCCTTGCGTGGATCACGAGAGGCCAGTCTAGGATCACGTTTAGCAGCAGGTTGTGGCTTTGGTTCAGATGTTGTAGTAGATGTTAGTGGATTTTGTTGAAGTACTTGCCAAATAGATCGATCTGAATCTACCTTTTGGGCCTTTTGTGATTCCTCAAGCTAAAAAAAAAAGAAAGTATAAAGGAATAAGATATTTTAAAAGAATTTACAATTATTGATTGCATCAGAAATGTTGTCACTAGAATATAGCAAACATGTTAAGCTGAACATCAAATTCATGAAAATAAAGACTACTTGCATTTTTTAAAAATTAACACAAGAAAAGACAAAATGCAATCGTTTTTATCAATTCCTAGTACAAGACAAAAATAGCGAATATCATCAATTGACTACAATTTTTTTTCTTCATAATGTACACAACTTTTTATACATCTACAACGGTCAAATTGCTTTCATTAATACTAGTATCATGCAGTTCTGATAATTACATTCACAATGGTATGGAGTCCACGCTAACCAAAGGCTATTAGAATTTGCCAATGAGAAAGTATCACACCTTTGACATTTTTTGGAAGTGAAAATGGAAAGTTTGAAGTTCTAGTTAACGAGTTGTATTTACGAGTGTTTTATGCACTATGCTGGTGAAGGAGAAGTGCCCCAAAATGACATAACTTGCTTGAAAGTCCTCTACAGTGACACTGAATTTATACAAGTGTACTTTCGCAAATAAAACTACTTTATTTGGGGTTGGGTGGAGCCCTTTCAAAAGGTATTGGCATTTGACACTATTGATTAATTTTATATCAGGACTGACAAATGTATACATGTGGTTACCTGTATTTGAGGAATACAAATATTTGTAAAATTTTCTTTAATAATAACAAATTTGAAGAGATTTGTTTAGCTCTAGGGTCATTGTGATTTTGTTCCATTGTACTACTGTCAATTCTCTATTGCATATAATACCAGTACTACTATTATAGTCAGTATCAAATTCAGGCATCTAAATTTAATATACTTTATGGAAATCAGGTTCCATCCGTAAAACCCCACCCCTTACCCAGACTACCCAGTACCTTCTACAGAAACTGCTACTACATTAGATGCAATCATCAAGGATGCTTTATAATACAGGTAGGGTTTTCTTTTGGGGATGGGGGGGGGGGGGGATGTAGTGGTATCACATGAACTCCACATCCCAACGGAGGCAGTCTCTTCCAAATAAAACAATTTTTTGAGCAATATTAATCTATTATAGGAAAATGTAGACAAATGGGTTCACTAGTTTACTTTTTGCGATTACCAAAACAATATCAACTCAGATATGTAATTTTTGTGTTGCTAAAATAGTTGTCTTATTGTTTATCATTGCTAGTAATTATTCGCGGGATTGTAATTCTAGAACCTAAATTACATGCAAAATTTATGCACGAATAATAACAATGTTAAATTACCTGTTTTCTTTGGAGTTGTAGTTTTGCCTTAGTCTCTGCAAGTTCGAGCTCAAGTCGTACTTTTTGAAGTTCTTGCTCCTTGGCTATCAACTGTCTCCTCATTAGCTCCTCCTCATCGGTTGGTGGGGGTGAAGCAATAGGTGGGGAGAACCGGCCAACAGATGCTTTTTCCTCCATTTGCTGTCGAAAGAAGTGGTGTCCTTATTGCAATGCCTTATTAATTAGCAAATTGATAATATCAAGTTTTACAATTAGTGATAGGCAGTTTTAAAGAAACTATAAAGCTGGTAGTATTTCTGTGATGGTATAGAGGTATAGATGGTCCAGTATGCAACTGGCAGTAGCATTCAGCGATGGTACAGGAATCATCTCGGGTTCCACACTAAACTAAGAAATGCCACAGGGAAATTTAGTCATTGATGATTCAGGAAGGATCCAATCTAGACGACAAAACATTGACAAGGCCAAATGTGTATCTCTGCACAAGGCAGAGTCAAAGGGAGATTGTGACAAAGTAGAGATGGCTTGTACTCATGAATCAACGATACCAGGTGGTCATGGAAGGTGAGCATATCCTGCTCCACCGGTGGCACCCGTCGTAAGCACAGCCATATTGTTTGTCCACGATCTTATTGGCAGTAAATCTCCATGTTAGAGACTTGAAGGGCCATGGTATAACTGACAGTAGGTCCGCAATGCTGCAGAGGTTTTCGTCGGTTACAGGGAAGGTCCCAGGGACGACAACCCAACATCAGAGAGATTTTACATAGTCTCAGTGTGTGGGAGACCTTGCCACAATTACTCAGAGGTTTTGGGGACATAAGCTTTACCTATGGGTAATGTTAAACGATCCCAGAAGTCAAAGATCAATAACAATATCCAACCATAATGGTTATGGAAATGTTTCTAGGTGACTTGGCCAAATGGCAGTATATCTCCATTATGCTAGATGTCTCGTCTATCAGCAATACAACATGGAGGGCATGATTGTACAGGTATTAACATGCAGTGGTGCTCAAGATATGGAGACCAGTGTTACAGAAAGAGATCCAGGAGCAATGACTTAAACAGTGGCATTTTTCGCTGTAGTAATGATCAAGTTAGCCATCTCAGTTATATGCTAAAGAGGTCATTGAAGAACGGATACAATGGTAATATTATAGGGAGTCCCTGGCTTCAATCTTGGTGATTCTAGATGGAGGGTTGAGGTTTAGCGATGCTAGTGAGGATTACATGGCCCTTGTTCCACCTCATTAAAATAGTAAACCTAGTAATCATGGTTTTCATCTGTGATGCAAACAGGTCTCTGGGGGTTAAAGCCCTATCAATAATGCCAGAGGATATAGGTCTGTTAAGCTGCAGAATGAAACCACATTAAATTTGTTTTAAAACAGCAGATGCCTTCAACACCAACCAAAATTCAATTACCACTTTGAATATGCGACTGGGATGACTCGTCATCACAAAATCATTCACAATTATACATTAAAAAACGGACTGAAAAATATTGATTACTTTGCAATGTTTTATTTGGAATAAAGATCACAGCAGTCAACATTTGTTGTTTAAATTATCACTTCAGCTCCATCCAGTCTTTATGCAGAATCCTGTTGTTGCCGCAATATTGAGATACTTACCCAGGCAGCAATTGGTGAATCTTATTTGTCGTGGGATAACCAAGAATTAATAATGATGAACCATCCGCAGTGGCCATACAATTAATCCAAACGATTGTTTTAAATTAAATAACTGCAAAACACTGTTACTGAAAGTTTGTCATTAAGCATTTAGCTCGTCCGTATCAATGTGAATATCCACCCACCATAATAGACATATACACACACATACCAGCTGCCCACCCACCTTACTACCATAGGTATTAATGTATGATTGCAATACACTTCTATTTATTCAATATTACAATACATAAATATTCAATTATGCTCAATAGGTATCCAAAATATTGAGCAGTGGGGTGGAAAGGGAGATAAATTATATTCTAAACTTGAAGACATGATTTGTGCATTTTGTGTTAAAAGCAAACAAAATTGCATTATATTTTACAAAAGACCTTGAATAAATAATTATATTAACACACCTTCAGTTAAATGAAAATATCCTCCATGGCTTTTAGCAGCTTGAAACATGGAAGTTGTAGTGAAGATTTATTTTTTACAATGGATTTTCATTGCAGAATGGTAATAGTAAATTAGACTAGTTTATTGGTTTGATATATTGGTACTTTTGTTTTGAAAAAATCTGTAAAATTAGTATTGTTCTTACACCTTGGTTTGCATTTTACCTGAATAAGAAACTTCGGATTTACATGAATAGTGGTTTGCTCAGGAGCATTAGCAGTGATTGGCCAAGCTGGATCTACCATGTTTACACGGACGTCAAGAGCATACAACTTCTTGTTGGGTAAAATATCTTTCCAGGTTTGTCTCAACTTGAACATCTGTCCTCGAGTCTTTTCATCCACCTGTTAACAATTTAAGAGTCACCGGTAATGTCCACCGAGTTCACATATGTATAAATATATACGGTCACACAAAAATGCTGGAAAATGAACATTACCCTGCAGTACTAAGAAACTATCTACTCAGTTTTTGCAATACACATCTGAAGGTACCATGCTGTAGAGATTAATAACCAACCAATAAAACCTTTCTATGTATTACAAACTGGCCGATATGTAATTATTGTAGAGAAAAAAATATAAAGCTAAACACCGTAGATAGGATAGTACATATCAGATATGTAATTGTTCGAACAGGAAACAAACCCACTATCAATCAATTCACCATATCTTGAGAAGTTGAAATATCTTCGATTAACAGAAAAATTGTTTGATCACAATATATTGCAAATATTTCCATTTCATTAAAGGAAATTTGGCCATCCTTAGGGAAAACAACCCAACATTACTATGGTGAGGAATACTATCAATAAAGCATTCTTCAAAAAAAGTTCAAGGTCAAAATTAGAGTAAAGTTTGTTTTATTTAATGAGGCCACTAGAAACACATCCGACTATAAATCAGTGGTTATTGGCCATCAGACACATGGTCACAGAGGAAACCCTCCGTCACACTTCATGGGCTACTCTTACTGAAAAACAGCAAGGGGCCTTATGTGCACTATTCCATAGACAGAATAGCACACACCACGGAATTTGAAAAACCAGTCGTGTACCACTGGCTGGAACGGAAAATAGCCCATAAAAATGTTTTCCCTGTGGAGGATCGATCTCTCGACCCATCCCGCCACAG
>JAULBR010102114.1:0-11051 GCA_032355825.1 Melanodrymia aurantiaca | reverse complement strand
TGACGTCCAATAACTGCTGATTTATAATCGATGTGTTTCTAGTGGCGTCGTTAAATAAAACAAACTTTACTTTACTTAATTTATGTTATGTACAATATGTACAATGTATTGACTAGCAGCTAAATAGGCGGAATATATCCAATAACTGTCAAAACCAGAACCTATCTCTTCTTGTTGGAGTATGCTACTGATGACAAGTTGAGATAAGTCGATCGAAGCTAAACGTTTAGTATGATAACATCATACATCAATTTCTGTGCGAAAAACTCATTCACGTGACGATCAGTTGCAGACAACTAAACTTTACGTTAGGAGAAGAGGAAACACTGTCCTTCAAAATCGGAATAATGTGGCTTTAATAAAACAATTAACAAGTGATATTCTTTTATGATTTATTACATAATCAGCTCCCTCTTGTGAAATTGACAAGAAGGCGTACCAACTCTGCCAGCAGCTGGATTTGTTTTCACAGTGCTAAATTCCAATCTAAATGCTGTAAACTGTGAAAATTTCGCACGCGTTTAATTTTCGCATAGTTCGCGCCAAATCTCAATTCGCGAAATTTATAAGCACGCGTAATTTTCCCTCTTATAATGTGCTTCCATGTATACCGACGGTGGTTCGCGAAATTTAAACGTCGCGAACATACGCTTAACGGCGTATTCGAGAAAAAAAGGACGTCGCAATATTTATATGGTTTACAGTACCACAACTATCTAAACTCCATTTCCGATTTTATTTTCCACTTTAACTCGGCGGCGCGCCAACGCTATTTAATTACAGTATGTCAGTGCTATTGTCGTAAATACTCCACGTTTCGAGTATAAATATTTGGTTGAGCTGATTCGTAAATAATTGGGGGCGCGTGTAAGCACGTGCCGGGGCCTCTCTGCAAGGCAATGGCTGCCAGATGGGTCTGTGTAGTGATGTATTGGTCTAGATAAGAAAGATATTTCTGTTAATGCTTGCAAACAAAGATTTGGGGGGTATTGATACAAGTGCTTAGGGTGAGTGGCGATATCTATTGCTGTGCCATTTACCTGTTTACGCCGCCGATAGGACGGGCGAGAGCAGGTGATTACAAAATGTACCCAGTATGGTGATATGTTTACACTGATGGCAAGAGAACGGGCATGTTAATTATTATATTACGCTCACTCTTATAGCTAGACGTTTGTTTCGTTACATTGCAAACAACCAATAGGTCAGGATCAGGTCATGGTATATTGTAATCAATCAATCTATCCATCAATATATTGTTGTACAAATCTGCCTAATGGCACCATGTTAATTATTATATTACACTTACTCTTATAGCTAGAAGTTTGTTTCTTTACCTTTCAAACAACCAATAGGTCAGAATCAGGCCATACATGGTGTAGGCCTACTGTAATCAATCTATCTATCAATCAATATAATATTATTATTGTTCAAAATTGCCTAATGGCACCATGTTAATTATTATATTACACTTACTCTTATAGCTAGAAGTTTATTGCTTTACCTTTCAAACAACTAATAGTGCAAGATGAGGTCCTGGTATATTGTAATCAATCAATCTATCGATCGATCAGTATTTTATTGTACGAAACTTCCTAATAGCACCTGTCGTGGACAGAACTCTCTGGCGAAGTCAGAGGTTGTGCCCATGACATGTGTGCTTGAGCAGTTTTCAGATGAAAGCACACCAAAAATGACTTACCCCAACCTTAATAGCGCCAATACATGCAAGACATGTTTATAAGCTTTACAGGACTTGCACAATTCACAGATACACTACAAATACTCAGACAGAATATACATTTACACGGAATACGAATTGTTTACATTAATTTAAGATACATTTACCTGCATATAAGCATACATATATTAAGTATCATAATATGTCATATTATAGACGAGCTGGGGGTTTTATCTTTCTATTTGTGTGTAAAGATAAATTTGTTTGTTTAGGATTATTATAACCATTTGAATAAAAAGGAACACATTAGATATACATATATTCATATTGTATGCAATAAGATATAATTAAATGTTAATTTTCATAATAAAAACAATGCTCTGTTAGCCAGAAATATATTTAATAGCAATATCAGCGCAACCACGGTGGCACTCGTCTTAAAACCAGGCATTGTGCCTTTATCCCATATAATCTGACCAGACGCCAATGTGCATCTGTAGGTTAATTCTGTTCGTAACAGGAGTTTTATCTTCCTCTACAATACGCTGAGGGAAAGTCCTAGGGTTCAAAACAGCTATTCGGTTTGATGTCAGTTAATCTGGCGCAGTATTATGTTTTATTCGCTAAAAATCTTCATTAATCTGAACCTAAAACACACGCAAACGGACCCAAAGAAGTGCTTTGTGATATCATTTTTTTTATTGAAAGGACAATAAAATACGACTCTTTGGGTATTGGTGGCGGTTATGTATAAATCGTTAGCCTGAAGTATGTATGCTATGACATAACAGGAACAAGCAAACTTAATGATGAGTATTAAAAACATGCTATGCTCGCATATATTCCACGCAATCAATTCGCGAAGGAAAGCCGAATGGCGTTATGAAGACTGGAACGTTAAGGACTGACTGCAATAACAAGCATTCATCAATCAAAGCAGCATCCCCTCCATGTCATTTGGTATTAATTTTCCTTAATAATGCCAGGATCTACGATGCTGGCCTTTACCCTCGGTGCTATTCTATTCCCATTAACGCAGCATTCGACAAACAAAACATATGTTTTTATTCAGGAAGCGGAAGAAATCTCGTAGCAATGTCTTCCCCACAATTAAAGATTTATCTTCTGCTTTATGAACGGCTGGTTACGTGACCACGCCAATATCAGCTCAGCACAGAGAAGACATTTTGTTTGAATGCTAAGTAGGTGGTGACTCGGGGAAACGCCAGAATCAGTTTTAAACTAAGATTAATTTTTGCAATGCAACTGCATGTTGATGTTATTTTATCATATCTCACACGAAGTAATTTGTTTTGCAGCCCCATCTTCAAGGGCTGTCTTGGAAATGTTGATGGTTGAGGCAATTAAATAGAGAAACGCTATCGCGTGTATATTGATAGTTTTGTTTGTCTTCACGCGGTCCAAAGAGAAATGCTTTCTGTGCGTTTACATTATTTTAGACGGATCTACAAAACACGACTGCTTTGTGAAAGATCTTATGTTCATACATTTTCAGAGCGAGGATTAGCTCTAACGAACACCAAATGGTCCGAGGAACATGTGGGAGTGCAGGGAGGGGCGCGTGGCCCACCACTTTCAATGTTTTGGCCAAAATATTTTTACCAAATAGTTTTCAAAATTTCACACTTTTGGTCATTTTACGTGGTCGCTGCAACAGGGTATATGAAGGATCCTTTTAGTATTGTGTCAAAACTAATTATTTGCTTTACCGAATTATGCAACGGAGATAATGATGATGATGTTGATTATGATAATGATGATGATGATGATGGTGATGATGATGATGATGATGATGAGTATTATGTATGTTCTATTTGAATTGTTATATTGAATAAAGTATGTTCCTCGTTGCTTCAGATGTGTGATAATAGATACTTTACACCATGCGAACACCAAGAACAAACCATGCCGTGTTTTTGTTAGCCAAATCCCCACAGTTTTGTTAACAGATCCGTTTCATCTGGGAAAATCTAAGAGATTCCATATTTGCGAGAAGTAACGTTGCCGCTATGGGAGATAGTTGAGAAATTGCTCACCTGGCGTTAGTTTACAAGCAAAACACCTGCTTACATTAAGTGGTGTGCAACCAGAGCACCTCTTGGTGTGTGTCTTCCTCTTTCCATTAAAAAGCAGACAAATGTCGGTATTTTAGCTTTAAGTAATAACCCGTTGGCAGGTACTAAATACGTATCTTTTGTTTTGCAATGCTATGCTATGCTTATACTTCCCTGGCAACCCACACCATCCAATGTCAAACTAACAGAGATTTCTTAAAGGCACACTGTCTAGTTTCAAGTCTAATACCTCCGTGCTTGTGCCGATAATGTTATTTGTAACATAATTATTTTGGCTAATGGTGTATTTGTTTATTATTAAAATTAACATTTACTTATATCTTATTAATAATTTTCTGTAAACAATTCCAATGGATGACTATGAAATACTTTGATTTTCCAAATATTTAAATGGCACATTTTCTCACGCCGATTTTCCTTTCAGCCAAGTTTTAAAAGGGAGTTAACTCTCTTTGCTGGTTACCTTAATGTTTTAGGTTACACTCCATAGTTTGATTTTATTACTGCAATATAACTTTATGCCTTTGATAACTAGATTTATGTATTAGACATAAATCCTATTACTTTCAATACCAATATAATGTATATCTATGTATATCCAATGAGTTTGTTTGTAATAGCTTAATATGGTCATTGGGCTTTTTTTCTGGCACGTAACAAATGATTTTAGACAAAAGTACATATTAAGCTACTATAACCATTTGGATAACAACAAATACATTGGATAGGCATTGATATTGTAAGCACTATTGTAAATAAATGTTAAGTTTAATAATAAACAGCTAGAAATAATTATGTTACAAATAGCATTACGGTGGACACGTCTTACAATCCATCTCAAATAAGAATCTGCAGCTATGACGAATTCTGACTTCTTGCATACCAGATTATAGGTAATTCCGTGATACGAGCTGTGATGGACCCCACGCGAATGTAATAGGACCAGCCACACGCATTTACTATGGCGTCATAATTTCAACATTCTACAATATAATGAGGAAGTCTCGTTTTAGATCCAATTAGTTAAATATCTCTCTGAATTGCATTTTCCGGCCTGGTACCAGTCACTCATGGCAGATTCTCTATAATACAGTTCACCGTACGTACATCTTGCATTAGTTGGGAGAGAATAGCGCTCGTTTAAATCATTTAAGGAGTGTGCACAAACATCACCGGAAGCCCAATTGAAAATAATTAGCAGTGTATCGAACGGACACGACATGAGGGGACTCGTATCGACTACGTGTGTGCTATTTTACCCAACCTCTGACAACAACTTGTATGTTTCTTTTGAAACGCGTAATATAACAGAAGACGCTAGCGTCAATCGATAGCGTCTGCAGAAACGAAATGGGGTGGAAGAATTAGCCAAGTTCGTCTGCCCACTCTAACTCGGGAGTATCGACGAAAACCGTGACAAGTCTTTGGCAAAAGCTTTAGAAATATTGAACAAAACGTTTACTGAACACCAAACCCAACAGGTCGGAGTGTTCGTCTGAAATATCGAGGGTCTGTGTGGTCCGTGACCTCCATGACATTACTTTTGAATAAAATAGTTTTAATTGAATTTCGCCATAGTTGATAGAAGGAATCGATGTGGGTTGACAAACCGATAAATTGTCCTCTGTGTTGTCAAATTTGACGTTCCTATTTTTTAATACAAATTTTTCAGTATTTCAGATTTAATATTCCTATTTGTAAATACAAATATTTCAGTATTTCAGAATCATTTAGGACGGAATGTCAATAAAAAGCCATTCATTTTGTGCAGATATTATAGTAATTAATTACGTATCTGCAAATCGTCTTGGCTCAGGTCGAATCATTAGAGAGAGAAAAATTGGGTTGCTTTTAAAAATCTGAAAGCTTTCACATCTTTTGCTGCCATACGATTTACCGGACTGTGAAATCTCTATTTATTCTAAGCCAAACAGATGGATTTTTATATTCTAGTACATGTATACACATTTCTGTACTACTTTTATTATCGTAATTATTTATAATGAACACTAAATAACTTGTATTATCGTAATTATTTGTAACAAACGCCAAATAAATGTTATGCACTTCCTACAATTATAGTATTATAATATGTTGTATTTTGTAAGAGTCATTAAAAATATGATTGCAACAGCAATTAAGACTACGATCTTGAAGAAAGCCAGGGAAGTGAAATTCAACAAGCAATAGGAAGCCGCGGCAGCTTGGTGCTTTCTTTATTTAGACGTTAGAAGTCGTCCATTGCATTTCCTTTGCTGGAAAATCACAGCAATTTATTTGCTCTGTAATTGCATATCAGTTTCAACTCATAAATATCTTCTCTGTTCTTTTATTCGAATTAGGGTTTCAAAAATTGCTTTTCCAAAAGTATACGTTAGCACGCAAAAATACGTAATGGAATTGACAGAAGAAAGATCTTTGCCAAATTAAACAAAACTATGGAATCTCGTTGAGGCCAGATTTATACCATCGCTCCATATATCTCCACCGCTCTGATTTTTACAGAGCGAGTCAGTGATGGCAATGAATTCAATGATAATGGTATGAACCATCGCTATAGCTTCATGGGAGTTTAATGTGTACTTTGATCCAACATAATTTGTATCGTTCTAAATTAGTGTAGGCAAAAAGACCAATGACAATTCTAAGCTACTATAAAATCATTGGGTATACATAATGTTATAAGTAATAAAATGTAATCTAAACGACAAAATAATCACATGGCCAAATGCGTATCTCTGCACAAGACAGAGTCAAAGGGAATTGCAAGAAAGTAGGTAGCATGTGTATGTATTCAATAATCACTGGCAACTCTGATAGATTAATCAATGGAAGGTGATCCGCTATCCTACAATTATTGAAAGATATAAGATAATCAATATAGCGTAAAGTGAAATTAAACTTCTTGGCTAGACCCATTTGTTTCGATTTTACCAGGTTACTTAGAAAGTATTATTCATATGTATAGAGAAACAAATAGTATAAGTAAATGTTAACATTAGTGAAATAAAAGGTTTATTAGAAAACCATGTTAGTTAGAAATTATGTTCCATAGGCATAGATAAATAAATCGTGTAAGCAAGTGTTAACAATAGTGATATAAAAGCTTTATTAGCTAGAAATATGTTACTAATAGCATTAGATGCAAATATACGGTTGCATCCATCTTAAAACTAGGCATTGTGCCTTTAACATAGGGCCTGTATTGGCCTGACGCACGGTGAATGAGTTAATACACTGGACGATGGTAGAAGGCGTGAAGGTCGCTGGCGTCAATCGAATCCATCTGTCGTGTTAGAGCTATAATCCAAATTCCAAACGGAACCAACAACGAAAACTGGACACACATACAATTACCAACCGTAATCGCAACATCAGTCAAAGCTGTCATCTTGGGCACCAAACTAAATCTTCAATTGATTTTGCGATTAGAGCCACTTATGAGTTTTGTGCCGAGACGTGCAGAGAGGAATGAGGAAACGCTCATTTGGTGTTTTCCATACACAACTTGTCGCTTTCCTTTCATTAAGAGATCGTTGCCATGTATTGAGTGGTTCGTGACAGAGCTATTGTGCTGCTGGTTTGTACAATTACATGACGAGTATAGTGTCCGCGTGGGTTCTAGGAGTCGAATCTGCTGAATACTCTTCTTTCTTTAGATATCCTACATACTTTTAACTCCGTCATTGAATGAGTGTAGTCAATGGTGTAGTCAGGTTGTGGGTGTGGGAACAGGAAGTCAGAGCGAAATTCCATTTTGTTCTGGATTTTATTTTACCATATAAGGCCCTCTCTTTCAGCATCATACATGTTCCAATTTAGACTGAAAAAAACGTTTCTTCTAACATCATACATCTTTCAATTTAGACTGATAAAACGTGTCTTCCAACATCATACATGTTCCAATGTAGACTGATAAAACGCCCACCCATCAGCACTATTTCCACCTAAAACAAATGCACCTTCCCACAAATGTTAGTTTCAGGCGCGAGGCTGCATCTATTGGCCATTGTGGCGGGGTTTTTTTACGCAACCTTTTGGTTATTTGGACAATTACGAATACATTTTTTAACATTTTTATGTATGTAAGCATTGTAACTACATGTACCTTAGAATTGTCAGAATTCGATGACAAGTATTTTCGTCATTTATTAAAAAGTGACATTTACGACAATTTCTGAAATGTGTCATTACTTTAGTTAATAACCAAAACGAGCTGCATTGTGATCTTCAGCGGTTTAAGGTTACCTGAATATTGTATCAACATAAATACTTTTGTGAGGCTAATAATCCTGTAACGATCCAGCACTGTATTATGTCTAATGTGTGTCTACTTGGATCGCGTGCCTCAGTGTTATTGTTATGCAACTGGTTATCAACTGGTTACTATAAGACCCTCATATTTTATTAAAATTGATGCATTTAATTAATACGTAGGCGTCGCAAATTCTGTTGAATTGGTCTAGGAGTTAATACATTTAATGTTGGCGTTATTATTAATGCAGAGTAAAAGGGCAAACCACAGCAAGACGTTGAAATTAGAGACTTCCTTTTATCAGACCATTATGCAAGTTTTGCAGTTAAAGCGAAACTCATGGACGGGATACAAATCGCTGAGTTTTATTAAAAGTGAGTTCACATGAGCAATTGCTGCGTGCAAAAGGCGAACATTACAGACACGATCTAACCATTAAATTTTAAATATCGGTATTGACTTATTATTGAGCTGATACGCTTGTAGCTTAAGGTAATAAATGAATTGACTGTCATTATAACGCGGTGAGGTATGCTCTGCAGAGACTGGGTGACTTTGGGCATGGTAACACCACGGTCCTTTAAAAGCCAGAGTTTGAAGATGGAACCTCTCGCCTTTGGTACAGCCTACTGGCTTCTATTCCTATTACACCGGCTTTGATAGTGGACCGTACCCATGGCGGGGGTATCTAAACCTTCATTGGATAAAGACACCTAAAACTAACGCGAATGAATTTAAGATGGATGCTGCCGTACGTGCTCAAACGCAAACACAAATTGTGTACTGTGTTGAAAATACAATTGTTTAGCTCCCAGGGATGAACAAGGCGTCCACTATTGACTAAGGAAACAAAGGTATATATCAATTCCACTTGCCAGAACAAATTGATTCAAAGTGTCATTTTTACATTCAATAATAATTATTGATGAATGGAATGGCCTGCTACTAGAAATTGGAAATTGTGAGCGAATATCATCTTTCAAAAAATAGATCTAAGAGTTACAAGGTGCCTTCATTCCATTCAGGTAAAAATCGAAAGGAAAATATGTCACACACTATATAGGTTAAAGGCAAAATGCCCAGTTTTAAGACGAATGCCACCATGTTTGCGAAGATAATGCTATTTGTAACATATTTATGGCTACTGGTGTATATTTTTAATATTAGAATTAACATTTATTTACACCTTATTGTTTTCAGTGTCAATATACATGTATGTATCCAATGCGCTTGTAGTAGCTTGATGTGGTACTTGAACTTTTGTCTGGCCCATCACAAATTTAATGATTAATTTTTAGGAAACAATACACATTAAGCTGCTATAATAATTTCAATGACCAGCAACACATATAGGATATACATTCATATTATAAGCAATAAGATGTAAATAAATGTTAATTTTTATAATCATAAATGCTCTATTGGTAAAAAATATACTACAAATAGCATTAGATGCGTAAGTTCGGTGGCACTCGTTTTAATACTCGGGACTATACCTTTAAGCATAGAACTTGAGAGGAGCACTTGTACAAGAAGTCTCCTATTAAAATTTATGGAAGATCGGATAACTTCTTCTTTAGATATCATCCGGAAACTGAACCCGAACGCCGACGCGTGCGATAAGAAAAGGATAGCCGGAGACACAAAACTGCTCCATTAGTGTCTTCTTTTTCTTCTGCCTTTCTTCTGCGATGATTGTTTCAATTTCTTGGTTGTCTTGCTTTCACATTTTGCGAGTGCATCATCTTTCTTATTTCCAGCAATGTGGTGTGATCCAGTGTATTGCAATGTTCGCTGTTGGTATCTGTGAGCAAATATGCTGGATATGCTTCGTGATAAAGTGTATTGAGTGCACATATTTGTTACGGCTGCGTATGTAAGGGGTAATGCGATTGGTCGAATGTTATATATACTAGTATATATTCATGCACAGAAAAAAAGGTCAGTCGAATAGGACTTGTAATGGCGGTTCGTTAGATTAAAATGAGAACGATAGTAGATTTAAGAATCGGATCGGCGAGAGAAAACACTACCTTACTTCCATATAAATCAGAAAACATTGACATGGCCAAATGCGTATCTCTGTATTAGGAAGAGTCGAAGGGATGTTACGAAAAAGTAGATATGATACTAGTTGTTTGCGAAAGATGAGTGTATCCTGCTGCACCAGTCGTAAACACAGCCATATTGTTTGTCCGCTGTTTTAATGGAAACGATAAACAAACATAACAGGTCAAAGCAAGGTATTGCATCAAACATCTGTGTCAATGATGTGTCATATCGTGAAATAGCCTCTGATGTCTACTATATACCTTTTTGAAAGGTTTCACCGATCCGTGGACGGTATAACAACTTTTCGGCCAGGACATGGCATTTCTTGAAATCGGCATATCATGAACATAAAAGTTGATAACAGTAATACGATTAATAACACGCGTCAAGGGACCCATGGGCATAAAGGGTTACCTAAGTTCCTTGTTTACCCCATAGATGAGACACATGGAACGCAGATTACTGACGTGGTTTTGGATAAGAATGCCCCAAATAACATGTACCATATAGCTTGTCTGAAAGTAGTAGATGTGAAAATTTACAGTTTAAATGCATTTCTCTATATAACTAAAGTTAAGTTCACCCTTTCCCCGAGGACGAACGGGGCACCCAACTTTAATGACATTTACAAATTAGATTTACCAGCTATTAACCTTTACATAATTATATGAAGACTATTCAGTTATAGCATTTGTGGACGAAGTAGAGCAGACGATTGTTCTAAATTTGCTTAATTTTCCTATTTTGGTCCCTAACCATCAGGCCTCTGGGGGATCAGTATGACCAAATTCACACATTTGTTTATCCATGTGCCAAGGAAGGCTCCTACAAACTATGTTTGTGGATTGAGAAGTAAGTTGATAATACCTGATTTTGTAAATTTTGTAACTCAATATGATATTCTGTGTTTTACTGAAAGCAAAACAGAAGAATCTGACTGTAAGTCTAACTTAATAACAGTATATAC